>BTHU01000002.1:91680928-91940928 GCA_036184795.1 Tokudaia tokunoshimensis | reverse complement strand
CCTCTTTCTCCACATCCTCGCCAACAACTGCTGTCTCCTGTGTTTTTGATCTTAGCCATCCTGACTGGTGTGAGATGGAATCCATCTCCAATTTGAATTACCAAAACCAGTTCCCAGGCTGGCCATAATACACCTGTTGCAAGCATTATTTGCCACATGGTGCCATCTAGTGGCAGTAAATGTAATCACCTCCATTTATTTCAGAATGCAAAACAAGAAGGTACATTCAGGGTGTCAGTATCAAGCTACAGAAAAGAAAACAGGTGACACTATGTTTCGTCGGATGTGTTTGTACTAGGAGTGAAGGCAGTCCGGGTACCATGTGTCCCAAGCTTCTTCAAACTTCTGCATAGCCAAGGATGATCTTGAACGGCTAGTTCTCCACCTCCAGAGCGAGCATTACAGGTGTGCTCCAGCATGCCCAGCCTATGATATGCCGGGTTCCACGTACGCCAGACAAGAACCCCACCCACTGAACTACACCTCCAGGTCTCTTCTGCTATTTTAATCTCTCATTCACTGCCCGTAAGTTCAGCAACCTCACTGATTTCTAAAGCAAAGGGAACACTAATTCCTCTGGCAAATGACATCCCTTTTTCTTTTTCATCTTCTGCGATGCCATATCCAGAACCAGATCAAGATTAACACCTTGCTTTGGATCAGCCACGCTCAGAACTGAGATTCCTTAAGCAGCAGCCTCCCTTGCCTCACACGCCTGCCTTGACTGTAACTGTTAAAAAGGCAGTGGTATCCTCACCGAGGGCCTCTCCTGTAGAGGGACTGGGGGACCAATAAGAAATGAGAACATTGTTCCCATCAAGAGGGACTGAAAGTTGCTGGCTCCACTTGAAAACGAGACCCCAAAACATTTCTTATGTCATGCTTACGTCAGCAGAATGTGTGTGTGTGTGTGTGTGTGTGTGTGTGTGTGTGAGTGTGTGTGTGTATATTGGGGAGAGTCCAACCTATCCTGTGATTCTAACATTCCATCATCTTACAAACTTCAGACTGTCACTGCTCACCTTCTATTTAACAACTCAAACCAGGGTAGTAGGCAAAAGTACCTTTAAAAATTAAGAAAAATTTAAATACAGCTTAATGTGTGTGCACTTGGAATGAGGCTAAGAGGGAGCAGAGACATAGTTGGTATAGGCCGTTCTTAAAAGGTGCTCTGTGCGTAAGGAACAGTTGCTTGCCTGGGCGTGGGTAAGGCGGAAAGCTGGGAGTGAAATGGCCGATGTTGACAGGTTCCCCAGCAGCGATGGTACAGCGGTCACACTACGTGTTTTCGGATCTGTACACTGTGCAACTTCAGCTCTGGGAGTCAGGATCCCAGTGATACGGGCAGCTCACTGCTCCCATAAGCGCAGATCTCCCTCGTTCTTAGGTTCTCTGACTGTTTTTCCAGTCCCCAAGCCTAGGTCCTCTTTCTAGAAGGTTCCAGCATGGGATACGCTGGGGATCTCTACAATAAAAATACCATTAGTCCGATGGTGAGAGCGGGCCACGCACCTCGCCCGGGCATCCAGGTAGAGCTGGCCTGGTTGGTGCAGGACATGCCGGTAGAGTAGAGCTGGACCTGTTGGTGTAGGCTCCGGAAAGCTTTCCCTGATAGCCTGAGTGAAGGAGAGGCAGTCCACCCCTTACCAGCCGCCCTAGGCAGGAGAGCTAGCCCCGCCCCTTGCCTCAGCAAAGAGAGAAAGGTGGCCCTTGTGGCCCAGGTTCAGGAAAGCAGGATTGCTGACCAACTCAGCTACCACCCAGGCCCAGATCTGTGCTTTGAGTTGGCCCATCCCAACATCTACACCATCTGCAGTGATTTGAATATGGTTGGCCCATAGGAAGTGGCACTATTAGGAGGTGTGGCCTCATTGGAATAGGTGTGGCCTTGTTGGAGGAAGTGTGTCACTGGGTAAGATGGCCTTGAGGGCTCCTAGTGCTCAAGCTCTGTCCAGTGGGGAAGAGAGAGCTGTAGCGGTAAGTTGTTAAACCTCACTGTGCTCCCAGCAGGTACACACACGGCTCTGCACGAATGAAAAAACACAGACACACACACACACACAGACACACACACACACAGACACACACACACACACACACACACACACAAAACCTTTATATTTAATAAGCCTTAATTTGCTCAATGGTTGGGCACTTCCAAACCTCCCCACAGCTAGCACACTCCCCTCTGGTATTCCTGAGTTAACACTTTCTAAATCTGTGTTTTATCTTTGTTGCCCTGTTTCCTTCTGGGCAGCCCTCCCATGGGACCGCTTTCCCTCTGCATCTACACTTCGACCCTCTTACCCTTCTGTTCCTTCATGGCATGATCCATCCTATGCTCCTCTCATGGCAGAATCTCTTCTCTCCTTGGTGTTTCTTGCCTGGAAATCCTAAAAGTCCTGCCTCTGTCCCCCTGTCCAGCCATTGGCCTCTGGATATTTATTGCTCAATCAAAAACCAATTAGGGACAGGAATTCTCAGCATCTGGACATGATTCCCACAATTTTTTTGGGAGGTGAATTAAGACAAAGCATTAGAACAAATCCCCAACAGAGAGCCTCCTCCTGGGTGCTTGTAGAAGTGGATCTTCAGATCAAGATGTAAAACTCTTGGCTCCTCCAGCACCACGTCTGCCTGGATGCTGCCATGCTTCCCGCCATGATGATAATGGAATAGACTGAAACTCTGAAACTGTAAGCCAGCCCCAATTAAATGTTTTCCCTTGTGAAAGTTGCGTTGGTCACGGTGTCTCTTCACAGAAATGAAACCCTAACTAAGGCACCATCTATGAACTGCTGAAGTACATGAAGGGACCAAAGCTACAGGATCTCCACAGCACAGGGCAACAGCACGGTATCGGAGTCCCGACGAGGATCCAGTATTTAAACTGTAGCAGAAGCAGGAAGCCTCTAACCGGACCAATAACTCACTGCAATGAACGTTTGCAAGTAAAGCTGTTTGGGCAAAAGGGTGCACTGTGTGGCACTCCAGAGCTTCCACAGTGAATTTTCTTCCCTTTGGTGGGAGGTTGCAGTGACAGATGGGGAGATGAGCAGGACTGGGGTGCATGATGTAAAACTCACAAAGAATCAATAAAAAGTTTTTTTAAATATGACAATGGCGATGACGATGGTGATGAGACAAAGTCTCTCTATGTAGCCCTGGCTGTCCCGGCGCTCTATGGAGATGAGGCTAGCCTCAAACTCACAAAGATCCACTTGCCTCTGCCTCCCAAGTTAAAATTATTTTTGTGTCTGTTGTGTATGTGTATGTGTTTGTTTGTGTATGAGTGTGGGTACATGAATGTTGCCACATGTGTGTGAAGGTCAGAGGATACCCACAGATATTGATTCTCGTCTACTACTTTGTGATTGGGTCTCCTGTTCACAGGGCATACACTAGACTAACTGACCCATAGGTGTAGTGAGAATTTTGATTTCTTTGAAAAACACAGAGATATTACAGAAGTAGGGCTTGAATTGGCTCATTTCCCTGGCAGAGAAATAAACCTATCACAGCCTGCCCTTGTTTCTTTATGACTGGTCATCTAAGAGTGGTTTTGTCAGCTTTAAATGTTCAGCAGACTTAGGAAGTGGTGTCACAAAGATCAGAAGCTTAAAGCTATCCTTGGCTACATAGTGCAAGCCCAGCATAAGCTACATGAGGCTCTGTTTCAAAATGAAGTATCAAAATAAGCAAGATCATATAGCATGTGAAGCAAATACATTCAAATTCCAGTGCCCATAGATAATTTTTTTAATGGTCAGACATCCATCTGTACATTGTGGCTGCTTTTGTGCTGTGAGAGCAGAGGGAATGGCGTGGGGCTGGAGAGCAGAGGACCGTTCGTTCTGCTGAAGGATGAAGCTGTTGCAGGTGGGACAAGGCACACTACAAGGGGTGCGTGAAATGTTCCAAGGGACACATAGCAGTGTCACCTCTAACGTGGAGAGGGCGGTCCTTCATGGCCTACTGTGGGCCCTCTCCACTTTGACTACCAAAAGACACGATGCAGGCAGAAATGGCACATTTTGGCCGGTGTTGTGTCTGAGAACTGGGTTCGTTTGTTATAGCTGCCACTGTTCCACAGTCTGGGTTGCTCTAGCAATCGAATTGCTTTGAGGGAAGCACCTACTCCAGGTTGCTCTCCTGGCCTCCAGCAACTGCTTCTCACTGAATTGGGTAACTTTAGTCTTCACTCCCATACTTGTCAGGTGTATCTCCATTTCCAAATTTCTTATTTCCAGAATGATACCAGCTTGTACTGTAATACCCCACCACCACAACTTTATTATGACCTCTGCAGTAATCTTGTTTCTGAAACAGTGGGGTAGGGGTGGGGGTTAGGACTTTAATGGGTGACTTTCAGGGAGATCCAATTCAGATCAACCCATCTAAGTCATAGTCGAATAGAATGAATTTTCCCAAGACTGTGCTTTTTTTAAATTAATTTTATTAACTTTAGTAAACTGTGAAGTGGAGAATTATCTAGTTTCACTTGCTGATTATCTTGAAGACATAGTCTGAAAGTGAGAAAAGAAACCATTAAGTGTTTACCTGCTGTAGGATATAAAACAAAGTCATTTCCCCAAATTCCCCAAATGTGTTAGCACACAAAACAACCCTCCAAATTCCTATTTTCTTTGATATTTTTTCTAAAACAGCATGTTGGGTCTTTGTCACTTCCCTTACTCATGTGGAGGGCTGTCCTACCACCGTGCATCCTTTCCTGTATCAATGAGAGCAACAGCAAGACCATCCAAACCAGCTCAATCCAATGTCTCAAGTTTTCATTAAGACCTATTAGGTATTAAGTGCATGTTCATGACATGTACATAGTCAAACCAAGAAATGACCCTGGGACAAAGTAATGGGAGCCCTGATTCTACCTCTTTTTTTATTTTGATTAATTTTTATTAGATTTATTGATTTTATTTTATGTGTTTTGTCTGTATTTATGTATGTGCACCACATGAGTGCTTAGTGCCTATGGAGGCCAGAAGAGGGCACTGTGTTCCCTGGAACTGTTGTGAACCATCATGTGGATGTGGCGGATCAAGCCTGGGTCCTCTACAAAAGAGACATGTACTCCTAACCCCTGAGCCATCTCTCCAGTCCTCAGATTCTATCTCTTATCAGCTGGGTGATTTTGAAGTGTGATTATGAAACCCATGATCTACCACGCTCCCAGAAGAGAGAGGGAGGGTTTGGGTGATATGTTGAATCAAATGATGAACCAAGACCCGGTGCAAGATGGCTCCTCTCTGCTCCCCTACTCTGCTGTGTAAGTGGAGACTGAATGTTGTTTCATGATTGATGCTCCTCTCTCTCCATGGTGGAGGTGGTTTTTACTTGGTCAGATGTGGTCACTTAGGCAAGGATTTGCCTTCTGTGACCCCCCAAAGGTGCATTTTGGATACAAAGGAAAGTTGGAAGACCTGATTATGGGAGGAACACTACACATTACCACAGCATGGACAAAATATGACCAACAGCTGGGCATGGAGGATGATTGCACAGGAGTGCATACACAACCTGTCATTCATTAGTGGCCATAAACGTGGTAAAAGTGTGACTCCACAGCAATGCCAAGTGGACAGAGGCATTTATTAGGCACCTGGGCTGTGGAATAGACTGGCTCTGTGGTTCATTGGTTAGTGCTGAGGCTGTAAATCACTCTGATGTCATCAAACAGGAACATCAATGGACAAACAAAGCCTCCCTCATGGAGGTTTTCATTGCTGGGAAGTGCTGCTCAGGAGGCCCTGAGACCTCCTGGACAGGATATCTGCAGACACAGTGAAGTCTGGGGACATCTCTGGGTTGAATGGACTTCTGTCCTACAGCCTGAGTGTGAGGTTTGAGGCCCCATTCCAGCAGAAACAAGGAAAGGCCAGCTGTGCTCTGCACATGCTGCCCTGTGCCTCAGCACACCAACAACTCCTCACCCATCCTGTTTGCTGCTGTTGGGAAAATGGTAAGTGTCAGGGAGTGGGCAAGGAGGAGAGAGGCAGAGGCAGGGGAGTGGCTGACTCTGAAAGTAGAGCACAAGGAGGTGTGCTCACCAGGTGAGTTAGAAAAGGGTGACCCTTCCTCAAGATACTGTTTGTCTCTACTATCTGTCAGGAAATCACCCTGATATTCTGCCATGGTTTGGCAAGAACAAGATGACTGTAGGTGTCCTGAGTGCAAATCCTGTCTACAGTGTGAACAGACTCCCCTAGGGCTTGAGTAGTGGACAGCTGTGAGATTGGTTCAAGAGACAGACTCAGGTCAAGAAACCCTGACTGAACCATTCCAAGTCATTCATTGCCTTTATTTTTCTCATTTAAAAAATAGTTGTTTAAAAAATCAGAGACAATGTGCCTCAGCTTCTGAGTACATAATGAATCCCAGGCAGCAGCTTGGAATGGTGGGGGGGGGGGTGAGGGCCTGTAGGACGAACAGCTGAGCTATAAGAAGCAAGGAGGAGCTGCCCATCACGCCTTGCCTCATCTCTCCTCAAGCACTGGGCTCTACAGGCAGAGACTTTTGTTGGTGATAATATGGGTCGCCATTGAGCTTAGTCAGAGTCTTTAAGAATTGTAATGACATTAGAAGTCTGCAGGGAACAGGAATATTTCATGTTTGGAGGGGTCCAGGTAGGAAGAAGGCCCTGTTATGAACTTGTTTTCCATACGTTTCATCAACTGACAACAACCTGCATGTCCTGTCTCTATACTCCATCTCATGACACACAATTTTCTGGCATTCAGTGTAAATGAGGTGTACTTATGGATGGGAGAAATTGCCAGGACTTATTTTATTAGCATTTCAACTCCTGGGATGTGATCTAGAAACGAGCATAGCATATTTAAGTCATTCCCAAACAAATGTTAAGACCAAGAAAACCTCCAGTTCTCCAGATCATGGAGGGAGTGGGTAGCAAAATGCAAGTCACCAGCAGCTGAAGGGAATATCTTTTGCTTTGATAGGTGCTGAACCTTCCAGAACATTATTCTTTCCACTTGTGGCTATGCTTTGAAGCTTTAGACATCCAGGGAAAGGTAAACAGAAACCCAACCAGGGCTGGGCAGTGTGGTGCAGACCTATAATCCCAGCACTCAGGAGGCAGAAGCAAGAAGATGCTGAGTTGGAGACAAGTCTGGGATGCATGGCAAGATGCTGGCTTAAAGTAAATGAATGCATAAATGATGAGTGAATGAATGACCAGAAGTAACCCTAAGCAATGCCAGAAGCACTTGGCCAAAGTTAAAAGTCTGTTTCCATAATAGGTCATTGGAAAAGGTTGCAATAACACACTTGTCACTCTCTCCTTGCAGTGAGTAAATCAGGAGAATTCCCTTCCATGTAAAAGAGGCAGAAACAAGCAACCAGAAGAGATAAAGAGACTCCTGCAGAGCCCGAGGCACAAAGCTGCCTGGAAAGGCAGGGGCAGAGAACAGATGCACAGTCCACTGGCTACCCTGGGCTGTGCAGGCCTCATAGGGAGGGGCAGATGACAGGACCCACAGCCTCTGTATCTCTCTGCTGTCACCTGTCCACTGTTCACACAGCCCACAGATAGCCGACACTGCTGCCTGGAACCATCTCCTGCCTGGAACCATCTCCTGCCTGGAACCATCTCCTGCCTGGAACCATCTCCCAGAGGAAGTAAAGCTGCCCTGGCTCAGATAAAGGTTTTCATTGACACCAATTTGCCCCAGTTCCAGGCTCTCCTTGAAGGACCCTGAGAGCCAGGAGCACTGTGCCTGGAAGGATCCTGCTCTGTACCATGTTTCCCCCACATCCTCCATAGTGAGAGCCCAGATGACCAACATCCCTGAGACAGTGAGAACATCTTCCTTCAGAGCTGAGAAGTGGCTTCAGAGACTTGGTGTCTGTTAGACTATGGTGAAAACGCTGAGGCACTGAGCCCTGGGACCTGGCTCCAGGGACAGATCTGGAGGCAGAGAGTGTCTGAAATAGATGCACATACCTTCATCTTCATAGGGATCTGCTTCATACATAACATATAATGTGGGTGGTGGATTTGGTTGTTCGATGAAGACGGGAATCTTCCCTTTGATAGTGATGGTGGCTGGAACTAACACCTTTGGCTTCATCTCCAAAAATTTGTAGACAGTGTGTGTGTTTTCTGAAAGGTCAAGGCAGGCAAAAGACACCAATGGAAGAGCAGGCAACCCAGAGGCCTCCCATTCTCATGGCAAACTTATGAGTAAGCAAGGCTGTTGGCTTCTGACAGGAGTTTCATCGATAAGGCCTTCTGAGATCTTTCCAGGTGATTTTTTTTTAACACAGGATTTCATGTAGGCCCCAAACTCACTAGATATCTGGAAATGACCTTAAAACTCTAATTTTCCTGCCTGTCCTCCTAATGCTGGGATTCCTGATATAGGTCATGGTCTATTTGGTCTAGACTTTGCACTCTATAATTGAGCTGCATCCCTAGCCAGCTGATTATTTAATATAAGACCCATCCTCTGGCATCAGGACCCTTCTCTCAGTGACTGTCTTCTTCTCACTCAGATTCCCTATTCCCTCCTCCTTTAGTAGTTTGGATCTTGTAATAGGAACACTACATCCTCCACAGCAGAGAGCCCAGAAAGTTTATCTTCCAAATCTAATTACCCCTGAGGTGGGGATGTGGGGAGGTGGTGAGGGAGCTATTAGTAATTGGGCCAGAATATTATGCAAAAAGGAGGACCATTCCAGGCAAACCTGAGCTCACCCAGGCATTCTGTGACCTCTGAGTCAAGGCTCTTAGGGAAGATTCTACTGAAAACCCTCCCTGGCATAGGGCTTTGCAAACCTCAGAGTACAACTGTGCTTTTACATTAATGGAGGTTCACAAAAAGTACACAGGCTGCCAGCAGGATCGAGGTCCTTGGTACAGCTGAGAGACACTAGAAGCAGGAGATGATGTGATTGCCTGCTGAAGAGGCAGAGTCCTGGGATGTCCCTAGGGGTCCTCATTTCCCTGATCTTGCTGTTTCCCTTCTTCTTGTCCCTCTTGGTGTCCTCCCTTGTCACACCGTACTCTCTGCTCCCCTCTTCCTTGAACATACCTCCACCCACCACCACTGCCTGTAACTCCAGCTCCAGGGGTTCCAATGCTGTGTGCTGACTTCCTCAGACACTACACTCGTGTGCACATGTGCATGAGCATGTACGTGCACGCACACACACACACAAATAAAATAAAATAATTTTTTTAAAAAATGTGAACTATGAAGTAGCCACAGGTACAACCATCCACTTAGATCACACGCTAAATAGGACCATTGCCACTGCTTCCAGAGTGGCCTTATCCACTCAGTAATAACACAAGTGGCGAGGGAAAAAAATAAAATAAAGTAAAATTAAATTAAATTAAATTAAATAATAAAATCTCCTTCTACCTCAAAAGCAGATCTTGAATGGCAGTTGGCAGTAGGGCCAGACTTATAGTCCTATGACCTACATCTTGGTGCCCAGTCTAGCACTTACCAGTTACGGTTGTGATGGTCTCACTCCCTACGTACTTCCATTTTTTGGGCATGTTGTAGGCACTCTTGGTGACAATGAAGCTCCTTCTGTGTAGCTGGCCACAGCAGTTCTGCCTGACAAGTTGCCCACTCTTGGCTATTTTATAGGGGATGACCTTCTCTCAGATACTGGCTAAACATCAGTAATTGTTGTTGTCTTTATTGACAGGTATAAACATTAACTCCCAAGAGCAATGGCCAACGACAAAACATGGGATGGGCAGAGGTTTGCTTTAAGTCAGCAAACATTAGTGAGTGCCATTCAAGTGCAAAGCACTATGCACTGTTGCTTTTATGGTGACTCACACACACAATAAGTGTATGCCCATGAAATTTGTGTGCACATATATAATAGCCACACATGTCACACCCACAACAATGTACGGACATATACGTTTTTTAAATACGAATGTTCTATGCATGCATGTAGTATTGTTAGCGTGCATATTTATGTTTAAATAAGTAGTAAATGTTTATATATACTTTTGTGTATAATCATAAAAATGTTGGGAAACGTATATACTCATAGGCTTATGTACAGTGAGAAATCCTTTGGATTTCTCTGCTTCCTGCCTCTAGGATCCTGAGGTGCTGCATTGACTTCCCTCAGTGACAGACTGTGGTTAGAACATTGTGCTCCTAATAAACGCGTTGCTCATCCAGTGGCTTCTGGCTGTGGTGTAATAAATACAGCAATAGAAAGCAAAGTAATACACAATCTTTACAGCTTGTCGTCCGTCTTCAGTGTATTTCAACAATTCTTCCTCAATGGTTTTAGGCAGTTCTATAGTCCAGACTAGCCTTCCTTCTGGAGTGATAACAGGGTATCTACTGTCAGCAGGTGTAAGCTCTTTAAAGTTGTATAGAAACTGGAACTCATTTTAACTCCCACAAGGTAGTGGGAAAAAGAAGGTGGTGTCTGTTGACTTGTTCCATCCCTGCCTCAAAAGCAGGAATAGGAGACTGATAGTACGTGGAAACTTGTCATGACTGGTCCTGCGCTTGGGGAGATGACATGGGGATGCTTCTAGAAATCTCGGGATGCTCTTGTTTGTGGTGGACAGCAGAGGTGCTGGTACCCTGTCAACGGTCATTCCCCTGCCCCATTTCTTGTCTCTTAGACAGTTCTCAGCAAGCACCCATTCACCCACACTTCTCTCCTCTGTCTGCTCTGTGGCATCAGCCTCTTCACTTGATCTTTCTATCCCCAGACCTCTCTACACTGTGACTACACAGAATGTCCCAGTACAGAGCCTGAGGTGTGTTATTCCTCAGTGGACACATCTGGTGTCCCTGTTGTTCCCTGAAGCAATCTAAAGACCTACTTGGAAAAGGGACATTCTGTGTGAAAGTCAAAGAGTCTCGAAGCTGTGCTGACCTGACCAGTCTGTGGTGCCAGCCTCACTTCCTCTACCCCACCTTTTCTTCAGGTGCCCCTGCTTTCATCACCAAGGCAATGGCTTCCACACCTCCTTTTTCTATGTCTTCTCTTTGGCCAGACTGTTGGCCCTTAGGGTTAGGGCTAAGGACCACTGATCCTGCGAACTTCTTCCTGATGTCTCCCAGTCATTTCTTTCTTTCATCACTGTATCTACCTGCCCCAGCTATGCCACCTGCTTAGTGGGTACCAAAGTCTCTGACTTACTCACTGAATTTTTTTCCCTACTAAAGTCAGAGTACTTACTTTCAAACACTCCTCTGTGGGAGTCCCTGCAAGTTCACGGCTGACAGGGTAACAATCCAGGTGAGGTAAGACTGAAACTCAGTTCAGCTCAACTTCATGGTTACTGAGACCAGATGAGTTTATTATACATATTAAATAAAGTACAGTGTAACTTTGGAAAAAATGTTTCCTTATAACAGTTATCCCAATCCCATGTGCACAATAAAATTTAAGGCATGACTGCATTGAAACTCTTCTGCAAAGTACATGTGACCTCTAATATGAAGATGAGTTCTATAGCTTAAGGACTCAAGATCAGGGATGGTTCCTGACCTAGATACTGTAGAGCACAGCAGGCTTTGTACGGGTGATATTTCTGCTAAGGATGGGTCCTGTTGACTGAGAAACAAAGATAAAGATCTAGGGAGGGAGAATCTACAATAAACATTCTTGGGATTTGGGTGGGGTCTGGCTCTATAAATAGTAAAGGTCATCAGGTCATTAACAACATCCACTCCCAGCCTTCCCGGTGGAAAACAGGTGTTCATTCCCTCCGCTGAGGAGACAGCACTGTGGGGGTAACATTCCTGGTTTCTCCAGTGCTTATCTGTGAACAATCATGTGGTCTACACTCCACCACCCTCCCCTCTATGGCCAACACCAAATATCCTCTTAGGGACATGCTCCGGTAAGGACAGGTCCTTTGAGAACACTTATCCTAAGAGATTGTCACCATGAGTTTACAGAAGAGAAGAATCTGGGAATAGATGAGCTGTGTGAAAAACTTCAGATTAGACTTTCCTAAGGTTTTTAGCATATGATGAATTCCAAATCTTAAATTCTGTAAGCCTTGACCTAAAGCCTCCCTTTGCTCTCTGAAAACTGAAGGGAAAGGATTCATTCATGGTCACACAGCTAGGAATAAGTGGAGCTGGAGGAGAACTTGGAGCCCACCATACCTCTCTCTACTTGTACCTGGAATCTAGAAAATTCCCCAAAAACAATCCACCTGGCTCTTGTATGCATCATGTGTGTGTTCACATGGGTGAATCCAGACATACATGTGATGGAGTATGTAGAGAAGAAGTCAGAGACAGCCACAGAATGGTTACATGTTCTACCCTGTTTATGGCAGGATCACTCATCATTCACGGTTGTATATGCTGGGCAACTGGTCCACAAGCTTCTGGAGAGTCTCTGGTCTCTATTCCCTCTCTGGGGAATTGAACTCAGGCAATCAGGTTTGCCCTGAAAGTGATCTGCTGACTGAACTATGTCCCCAGACCCCACCTCTCAAACTGATGAATGTCTTTTTCCAGTTTCATGTTATTTTTCATTTGCTTGTTTGTTCCATGGATCTAACTCAGAGCCTTGCTCATGCTAGACATGTACTCTACTGAGGCAGAATTCCTTAGCACCCTGGGACTATACTTTGTTCTTTTTTTTGTTTGTTTTTTTTTTTGTTTTTTTTTGGTTTTTCGAGACAGGGTTTCTCTGTGTAGCCCTGGCTATCCTGGAACTCACTCTGTAGACCAGGCTGGCCTCGAACTCAGAAATCCTCCTGCCTCTTCCTCCCAAGTGCTGGGATTAAAGGCGTGCACCACCACCGCCCGGCTATATACTTTGTTTTGTAAGGAACCAAACTGAAGACATTTTGAATAAAACTTCCATTTTGAATAGGAGTCAAACAAAGGTTAAGTTCCCAAGACCCCACCCCCACCCTATGAACAACATCCTGGTTGGGAAGTTGAGACATGAATGCTGGACAAGTCACCCTGCCTCAGTTGAGCAAACCGAACAATGAGAACAGAGTAAATGTATACCACAAAGAAATGTTCCTAGGAAAGTGCCCTATCCCTGAATCCTGATCGGTGGAAAATGTAACTGTAACTTGGCCCAGTTGTCTTTTGTGATTTTTGTGTTTATAACTCTGGCTCAGGGTCACAGTTTAGCTCCCAAACCTGTTCCATGTCCCTGATCTGTCAGTAATGGCTTGATTACAATAAACTTCTCTTTTCTGCATTGAGTTGGTTTTTGTGTTGTTATGGATTCAAGCAGACCTCCTAACAGTTTGGTTACATATAACCCTCATACAGTATCGATGCACTTGGCTGCCTAGTTCCTTCACCTTTATGTAGTATATACATACTCCTTCTTTGAACAATGTACCTAGCAACTTCAAAACCCCTTCACATTTCCACCTGTATCAGCCTACAATAATATAAATTTCTCTACTACTATCAACAAATAAATTTAGACTAATTCTAATCAAGTATATATATATTTTAAAGATTTATTTATTTACGATATGTGAGTACACTGTAGCTATCTTCAGACACCAGAAGAGGCGTCAGATCCCATGACAGATGGTTGTGAGCTACCATGTGGGTACTGGGATTTGAACTTAGAACCTTCAGAAGAGCAGTCAGTACTCTTACCTGCTGAGTCATCTCTCCAGCCCCCAAGTATATTTTTATATATCTAGGTAGGAAGCATAGAAAGGCCAGTTCAGACTGAGCTGGTTTTGGATACATGTTTGTAAAGGAAAACTGTGTCTGCAAGTGAACTTTTAGGGGAACTCCCACATCTTTTTTTTTCTTGGTTTTTCGAGACAGGGTTTCTCTGTGTTGCCCAGGCTGGCCTGGAACTAACTCTGTAGACCAGGCTGGCTTTGAACTCAGAAATCCACCTGTCTTTGCCTCCTAAATGCTGGGATTAAAGGTGTGCACCACCACTGTCCGGCGAACTCCCACATCTTATGCTCATGTATAATTGGGCATAAATATAAAAGACACATCAGTAGTAACTACATGGTATAATCTAGCAATCAAGACACCACCCCCAACAATATCCCTTAGTAACCAGCTCCTCCTCCTTCCTGTAGACACCATAAAAACAGACCCCGGCTGTAGGTGTAGTCCTTGACTCTCTTCACTCATGTGGCCTGCTGTCAGTCTTCACAGTGTACATCTTGTAACCTACACTATCCCTTCACTCTGAATAAAGTTGTCTTGCTTCTTTTGCTAGTTCACGTGAGCCCTTATTCTCAGCACCTAATCTAGACCCTGAGCACCTGTATCCCTACCACTGAGCTACATCTCAACCGTTGTCTGTTCATCAAGACAGGTTCTCACTGTGTAGCCCAGGCTGATCCTCCTGTCTCTGCCTCCCTGTCATACTCCTGCTGGAAGATGCCTGGACTTGAACAGTTTATATCTCTGGCACTGAAAAGTAGAGCCTTTCAGCACATCCTTACAACTTTAGGTATTACTACCCAAGTTAATTGTTCACTGGTTCTTCAGTATCTGGGCACCACACCTCACACCGCCTCCTCCTTACTCAGAATGTTAATGAAAACAATACATTGTGTGTTTCCTATTAAACATCATTGACGCACCGTTCCAATGGTTGGAGTCTTTTTTAATTGACTTGGGGGAGAATTTTATTATGTAAACCACAAATGGATCTTCCTATAGTGTTGTTGGTTTTTGTTTGTTTTTTTATTTTTATTTTTTTGTAGAAATTATGTTTACATTGTCTTTTTCATAAACAGCTTCCAACTTTAGAAAAAATCAAATTAATTAATCTTTTTCTTATGTTCTTTGCCATTGAAGCTACTTGTCCTTCATTTCTGTTTGTTTTCTTAGTTGGTTGGTTTAGTTGGAAGCAGGGTTCTCACGTAGATCAGGTTGTCTTCAAAATCTTTATGTAACTGAGGATGCCCTTGAACTCCTGAGCCTTCTACTTCTACCTCCCAAGTGCTGGGATATAAACATACATTATCATGCCTGGCTGTCAGATATATTCCTAATATTTCATGTTCATTTACTTAGTTCTTTAGTAGTCTAGAACTTATTTCTGTTAAGAGAATTGTCTTAGTTACTGTTCTATTGCTGATAAGAGGCACAATGACCAAGGCAAGTTATAAAAGAAAGCATTTAATTGAGGACTTACTTACAGTTTCAGAGGTTAGTCCATGACCATCATGGTGGTGAGTATAGCAGAAGGTAGGCAGGAAGGCACAGTGCTAGAACAGTAGCTGAGAGCTTACATCCAGAACCAAAAGTTAGAGACACAGAGAAAGGGAGAAAGTGGGAGAGAGACAGAGACAGAGAGAGAGAGACCAGTACAGAGAGACAGAGAAAGACAGACAAACCAACAGACCTAGAGGAAGGGAGACTGGGTCTGGTGTGGGCTTTTGAAACCTCAAAGTCCACACCCAGTGACACACATTTTCAAACAAGACCACACCGTCTAATTCTTCCCAAGGAGTTCCACAACTGGGAACCAAGTATTCAAACAAATGAGCCTTTAAGGTTGTGATGGTTTGGAAAAATGGCCCCTATAGACTCACAGGGAGTGGCACTATTAGGAAATGTGGCCTTGTTGGAGTAGGTGTGACATTGCTAAAGAAAGTGTGCTGCTGGTGGCAGGCTTTGAGGTCTCAGATGCTTAAGCCTTGGGAGTGTGGTACACTCTCTTCCTGATGTCTGCAGAACCAGATGTAGAACTCTCAGCTACCTCTCCAGTACTACATCTGCCTGCATTCTCCCATGCTTCCTGCCATGACAACAATGGACTAAACTTATGAACTGTAAGCCAATCCCAATTAAAGTTTTTCCTTTATAAGAGTTGCAGTGGTCACTGCAATAGAAGCCCTAAGACAGGACACCACAGGTATACTGCAGTGTTCTTTGGTTTTTGTTCTATGTTAATTCTAGTTCTGATCTCTTTCTTACTTGTTTAAAGATTTATTTTTATTAGTTTTGTGTGTGTGTGTGTGTGTGTGTACATGTGCTCGTGCTTCATGAGCCCACTGATCTTTTGGAAGAACAGTATGTGCTCTTAACAGCTGAATCATCTCTCAAATTCCCTGAGTTTTTACAAAACTACAGAAACTTGTTCCTTAGACACCTCACAAGGGATCACTGTTCCTCAAACTTCATACCATTTGGGAGAATGAGAGAAAACCCAGGAAGAAACTCATTTGCAAAGCAGGAGGAAAACCATCTCCAAGGACTGGTGCAGATGATACTTGAGACGGGGAGACAGAGGGAGAGGACATGAGGGGCTGTAAAATTAGGAGGAGGGATACTCAAACTGTGGGCGGAACCAGAAGCTTAGCATATTGGTTAGAAAGTATAGCACAAGCTATAGTACTAAAGCTGGAGTGGCTGCCACAGCAGGGACTAGAATCCTAAAGGTCTGTGAGTTCAATCAGTCTGCTCCTTGTTTCTGCATAGTTGGTCAGCTGAGAATGGTTCTGTCACATTGAAATGTTCAGCAGACTCAGAAAACAGTGCCAGAATGATCAGAAGCTCAAGGTCATTCTTCGATACATAGCTCAAGCCCAGCCTGAGCTACAGAATACTGAGAGTATTTACTCCCTGCTTCTTTACAGGAAGTTTGCTGATTGCTGATGGAGAGTGGATGACAATGCTAGGTAGACATGACTTTATATGAGAGACAATGAAAAGCTAGCATGATGACTGATCTTCTACAGAAGCCACATTTGGTTCCCACCATCAGCATTGGGCAGTTCACAGCCACCTGTAACTCTAGGTCCAAGGGGTCTGAGACCCTCTTCTACCTAGGGTATAAATATGCACACAACACACACACACACACACACACAGAGAGAGAGAGAGAGAGAGAGAGACATAAAAGTCATTTTTTTAGTTATTAGAAAGTGAAATATTGTTTGTTTGGCAGTCAATTTCCTGACTTTTAGAGCCTGTCTACTGTCACTAGTTGCTGTACTCATGGCAGTGGCTCTCCCTGACCCCTGTCCTGAGACACCCTCAGACCCACTGTAGAGCCTCTTGCTCCAGCTTCTTGCCCACGTGACTGACAGGGAGAGGGCATGCCAGATACTCTACAGATGGAGCCACACTTGGCATTCCTGTCTAGGACACCTGAGTCAGAGGTCTGTATGCAGGGGTAAAGTGACCTTCCACACAGCTGTTAGAATGACAGAGAGTAATTATGATGTCAGAAGACCAGTGTTCATTGAAATCATCAACAACAACAATACACACACACACACACACACACACACACACACACACACACACACACAAACGGCTGCAAGAAGAAGTGTTTCTGACACAAAGTTCACTTAATTAATTGTACATAGTAAAGCTATGAAATGGAATGCTATCTAAATTCTCTTGTTGCTTCTTTTAAAAACCTGGTCAGAAAGTGAGAAAAGAAATCATGAAATATTTTCCTGATGTTGGATATAAAACAAAGTCCCCAAATGTTGCTAAGTGTGTTAGCACACAAAACACCTCAGTATTTCTGTAGGAACAGAGGGACAGTGCTGGGTCTTTGTCATGCCACTTGCTTGTGAAGTCCCAGCAACCACTGAATAATTTTCTACATCAGTGACCACTGTACCAAGACCATCCAAACCAGCATCTCAGCTTGTGGAAGACAGCAGCTCCTGCAGCTTACTGGTTAGTGCAGAGGCAGACGGAAGCCTGTGACAATTACAGTAACACCCCAAGTGAGAAACAACAACGAGATAACCTAACTTATTACGTCCATAATATGCCCTGCTTGAGTATGGGTGCTTCCTTGAAGGGGACGGTTGCTTGGGGAGTTACTGAGGCCCCGGGAGGGGAAAATGCAGACTTAATAAAGTCTGCGGACATCTGTGGACAGAGTGATTCTGCCTGTAGTCTAACTGAGATGCCAGTGTCTGTATTACATCACAGACAGGAAAACAGAAAATTTTAGTTTTCATCGATTGTCAGTTTTCTGTTCTGAGAATTCTCCCTCAGTGATTCTGAGCAGTTCCACCATCCAGACAAGCCGTTCTTGCTGAGGTGCTAACGGGACATCTATTGTCAGTAGGTGTAAGCTCTTTAATGCACCATTGTGGAAGCTGAGGTGCATTTTAATGGACAGAAACAAGGTAGTGGAAGAAAAAAGACAAGTGTTGACTTGTCCCATGCCTTCCCCAAAGGCAGGAACAGGCAACCAGAACAATATATGGAAATTTGACCTGACTGGTACTGGACTTGGAGGGGAGGGAAGCATTAGGATATTTCTAGAGATTTTGAGATATTCTCGTTGGTCATGAAAAGCAGGGTTTGGGTGTTCAGTGAGCCCTCATTCTTCCCAACTTCTTTCCCATGAGACAATTGTCTGGAGGTGTCCTTCTGTCTGTCTCCTAGTTCTCTGTCTGGACTTAAGCTCCATATCCTCTTCGTTTGTAGCCTCTGGCTTTCTCTCAGCCATCCCATCTACACTGAGGTGACAGACTATCATAGATTGGAGCCTGAAGTGCATCGCTCCTTAAAAACCCTTTGATGGTTCCTATTGTGCTGGTGATTCGGGCATCTGGACAGAAGGAAGCACAGCGCTGTCCTGGAAGTGGTGATTGCTCTCAACAGAATTTGTATTTAGCTCTCATAATGGGTTTGGAAAATGATTCCTTTTTACTTAAATGAACACTGGGGTTGCCAGGCTTGCAAAACTGATCTCTGCTTTACCTTTCCTCCCCTGCCTTCTTTCTCTGGAGGTCACAGAAAGTGTCAGGAGCATCTATGTCTCTACCTTCGCCTTTTATTCCCTTTGTCCCAGCTCCACTTTGTCTGTCCCTGGGAATCCTCTGGGCTGAGGAAATCCCTCCATCCTGCCTCCTCCTGTCAGTTGGGATGGGCTCTCCATGTTCTTTCTCAGGATACGGAGCTTAAGGTTTGATATTTGTCCCTGGTGAGTTGTCATGCTGCAATGGTATAAATGTTTTATGATCTTTCCATTTTGAAATAGGAGTGTTTATTCTGTGCCATTGTATATCAGTAGTATATGACTTGTGTTTTTTTTTTCATTGTGACTGTTTTGTAAGAGATCACAGTTAAGAGACTTTAGGCTTGTAGAATACTTGAATTTTTAAAGAATATAGGATTTATAAAGTTGAATTGCATTTTCTATTGTGAGATAAACATGAAACTGGGAACAAGGAGTATCATGTTATAGTTTTATTTGCCTGTGTGTCAAATTCACAAAGAGTGAAGTTTTTGTGACAGGGGAGATCCCATTTCTACCATGCTGTGGAAAGTTTCATGGTAAAGCACCCAACCTTATTCTAGAAATGTGGGGTTGAAATATTCCAGCTAACTGCATGTGTTTGGCTGCTGTTAAACTGCTTGCTGGCTTTACTTCCTCCTACAGCAGCCAACCAGGATGTAGCTTTTCTGTTCTTTGTTTTTAAAAGCTCCCTGTAAAATGCATTCATGGCTGCTCTATGAGAAGTGTTGTGGCGGAACTTTCCGCCAATGAATAAAGATTACAAGGGACCAATCTCTGGGTTAGTAAGCGGGACTTCCGGGTCAGGAAGAGGAAAAGGGAACCGAAGAGAAACAAGCAGTCCTTTTGGACACAGGAGCAAGGGAGGCAGACAGAATGTAGGAAGCCAGAGGCTGTCGAGAAGTTGGAAGGAGAGACCCCTGGTCCTGGAAAGACTGGATGTAGGGGAATGCCAGGACAAAGAAACGAGAGGGGGTTGAATGGAGAAAAGAGGGAGGGAAGGGGGCTTATGGGACTTTCGGGGAGGGAGGAAACGGGAAAGGGGAAATGATTTGGAATGTAAATAAAAAAAAAAACTTAGGAAAAAAAAAAGGATGCCAGATTCTGCATCTAGCGATTGTATTACCTGTTGATTCTAAACTAAGACTGTGTTATGTTTTCCTTCACGAGGAGAGACTCAACTGGGTTCCAGAGAAAGGTGCAAGAGTAGACCCCAGCCAGCCAGCCACAGGAATACGGAAGCGGGTGTGTGTGCGGGGTGGGGGTGTGTGGGGGGGTGAGAGGTGGGAGGTGGGGGGTAGGGATGTGGGAGGTGGGGGGGGCGCAGGGCGGGGACAGGAGGCCATGGCTGTGGACAGCCATGGGAACTTAGCGACCCAGGAAGAGAGTGATTTCGGAACTCCTGAGAGGCCGAGCCAGTGTGGGTGAGACAGGCCCTAGCTAAAAGGAAAGGATGCAGTTTCGGCCTGTCCCCAGGGCTGGAACTTGTGCCTAGACGGCATTAGCATGGGTTTCTTATTTAATATTTCACGCAACAAAGTGTTTCTCTCTAGCAGTTGCTAACATTGAATACAAATTCTCAATTCA
This sequence comes from Tokudaia tokunoshimensis, assembly GCA_036184795.1. NCBI lineage: Eukaryota > Metazoa > Chordata > Mammalia > Rodentia > Muridae > Tokudaia > Tokudaia tokunoshimensis. The sequence continues at coordinate 91,920,612 of BTHU01000002.1, read as the reverse complement.
GATTTTGGTCACAAAGTGGTCTTTAGGTTTACCCTGAAACATTTTGATTATTTTAATTGTCAACACAATCTAGTATCACCTGGTGGTAAGAGTCTTAGTAAGGTCAGCGCAGCCTGTGGGCATGTCTATGGGAGATGATTTTAATCATGTTAAAGTGGGAAGTCTCAACCCAAAAGTGAGCAACACCGTTCCCTAGGTATTGGATTCCGAATTGCATGGGAGTGGGGAAATCGAGTTGAGTACTAGGTATACATACATTAGGTTCTCGCCACTCTTGGCTGTGGATCCAAGCAGCTGCTTCCAGTTCCTGCCACTGTGACTGCCCTGCTGTGAAGGACTTTAACCTGGAATTGTGAGCTGAAAGAAATTCCTTCCTCTCCACATTATTTTTAGCTGTGCTGTTTTATCATAGCCACAGAAGTGAAACTAAAATACCAGCAAAGAAAAACAATAAAAAATAATGAAGCCATGACTTTTCTGGTTAATGGGCACTAAGCAACATGGATGGTTAAGTCCGTACAACTCCCTGTAATTAGTGAACCACTAGGGTCGGGCAGCAAGAAGACTGGCAGGCCAGTGGGTGTGTCTGTATCTAATGAGGCTACAGCTACTAGGCTCAGGGGGGAGAGGATGTAAAAGGACTGCAGTGCATGCAGGACTCCAGGCCTGAGAGCCTCCTCCTCTCTTCCTGTCCTCTGTGTCTTCTCTGCAGTTCTGCTCTGCCATTCCAGCCTCTGCTAAGCCCTTGGTGCAAGATTACAGATGGGGCCTTTTCTATTCCAAGACAATTCCCTTCCACTTGCAGCACAGTCATCAAAATCATTAAATGCTGGATCGTTCTACGAGTCTGCCCAGCTGCAGCTTCCTCCTTTACACTCATTGGGCTTGTTCAAATCCAAGACCATCAACTAGAATAATGTTTCTCAACCTGTGGGTCGGGACCCCTCCAGAAATCAAATGACCTTTTCACAGGGCTTACCTAAAACCATTGGAAAACACAGATATTTACATTATGATTCATAACAGTGACAAAATTAGTTGTGAAGTAGAAATGAGAAATGATGTGGGTGTCACCACTATACTAAAGAGTTGCAGCATTAGGAAGGTTGAGAATCGCTGATCTAGAAGTTTCTAGTTGATCATGTATGAGGCATGTATGAGTGCTTGTATTATGGGTGGTCACTGATGCCCCAGAAATATAGCATGAGGAGCTTCAGGCTAACAGCTATAGCAGCCAACAGTAGGACATGCTTTAAAAGCCCAACGCCACACTATACTACACTATACTGAAATACTACAGAGACTGCAGTCTTTGGAGTTTATAGAAGAAACACTTTAGAAATCCTCTCATTCACACATGTACTCACTGCCAGGATTCTTTAGCTGCACTTGCTATGGGAGAGGTCATTACCTTTGGAGCCATGACAGTAGAACTTGTTGAGTGTGTTGTCATGGGGAGCCTGACCCCAGCACAGATAGCCACTCAGCATGCTTGCCATGCTCAGCCCTTCTTTAATGGTGCCAATAGCCTTTGCAAGACATAACTGTGGGAATGAAGGGCATGGCTCAGATAGTTGAGTGTTTGCCTATTATGCATAGAGCCCAGGATTCCTGAATCATAGGCCATAAAATGGGTGTGGAGGTACATACCTATCATCACAACAGGTGGAGTTAGGAGGATCAGAAGTTCAAGGTCATTTTTGACCTCATAGTGAGATAAAGGCTAGCCCAGACTACATGAGACTGTGTCTTTAAGGGTGAGGTACCTGTGAATCCTTACACAACTAAGCAGAAAAATGACAAAAGAGTAAATTTGTTTCTGGATTAGTACAGTGGAGCTGAGGCAACTCACCCAGAAGCAGGACTGGGATGCTAACCATCATCCTTCTGTTCCTACCACCCCTAAGCTGCAACTGATCTTGAGACATACTAGAACAAACAGAAAGTAGAGGGTGAATGGAAGGCAAGACTCCATGATGTAGCTTCCATGAGGTCATTACCCATGATGGGGTGGGACTTTGAGGTGATATTTTAGGGGTCACCCAGGTACCTATAAGTAACCTCTTAACCATTGGCTTAAAAGCTCGACTTCAGTAAAATCCTAATTTTGTTCTGTTGTTGGTGTCCAATCTGGGGCAAAGATGCTTTTTGTACACATGTCCCCAGGGAAAGCAACTTAAACATATTGTGGGTTATAAATATGAAAGTCAATGAATCCAACACAAAGTCTTTCATGTCACACTCGACAAAGATGAGAGGGTCTGGCCCACTATAAAAGGGGCTGCTTGCCCCATCCTCTCTCTCTTATTCTCTTGCCTCTCTTACTCTCTTTTCTTTTCCCTTCTCTTGCCCTCTTGGGCTCTACTCTTCCCCCTTTCCTTCCCCCCTCTCTCCATGTGGTCATGGCCAGCCTCTACTTCTAACTCTCTCCTCTCTGCCTTTCTCTGCCTCTACTACCCCCTTAACTCCCCTCCCCATGCCCTAAATAAGCTCTATTCTATACTATACCTTTGTGTGTGGTCCCTCAGGGGGAAGGGATGCCTCAGCCTGGGCCCACTGAGGTACCCCTGCATTCCCTACACACCCATAGAACATACTCTTACACTGCTTTCTTTTTATATGATCACAACAAAGACAGCTACCCAGTGCCTTCCAAGATGATCACGGAAACTCATCCATCTATCTATACTTCAGGAAATATATCAATCTAATCAATAATGGGAGGAGGAAGGAAGAGAGGAAGGGAGAGAGAGAAATAAACAGAGAGAGAGATTCTCTAACTCACAATAGCACCCATTTGCAATATCCGAGGACTGTGATGGACATCAGTATACAGTAAATGAAGTGTATATTTGAACAGGCAGAAAGCATAATATTTTATAGGCAAAACAGAGAGATCTAAGCTGTTGCCAGGTAACTGTGGAGGTGGAGTCCAGCCAGAATCCTAACAGTCTTAGTTTGGGTTTTATTGCTGTGAAGAGACCTCATGACTACAACATTTTTCCTTTCCATTAATTGATTTATTTACTTCACATCCTGATTGCAGATCCCCCTCCTCACAGTCCCCTCTTCACACAGCCCCTCCCCCTTATCTCCCTTTTCCCTTCGCCTCTAAGAATGGGGAGGTCACCCCTGGATATCAACCCACTCAGGACCGGGCACATCCTCTCCCACTGAGGCCAGACAAGGCAGCCCAGTTAGGGAAACGGGATTCACATGCAGGCAACCGAGTCAGGGTAAGGCCCCACTCCAGTTGTTTGGGACACACATGAAGACCAAGCTGCACACCTGCTACATATGTGTGAGAGGCCTAGGTCCAGCCCTTATATGTTCTTTTGTTGGGACCACAGCAATTCTTATACAGGAAAATATTTAATTGCTTACAGTTCTGAGGTTTAGTCAGTTATTGTCAGGGCAGTCCACATGGCAGCATACAGGCAGACATGTAGTGAAGAAGGAGCTGAGAGTTCTATATCTTGACCTGCACACAACAGGAAGAGACTGTGTCTCACACTGGGCACAGCTTCAGCATATGAGGCTTCCAAAACCCATGCTTCCACAGTGACACACTGTGGTTCTCCAATAAGAACACACCTACTTCAAGAAGGCCACACCTCCTAATAGTGCCACTCCCTGTGGGCCAAGCATTCAGACACCTGAGTTTATGAGGACCATACCTCACAGCAGCAAGGTGCCCCTGAACTTTCCAATCAACTGCTTTTGGCCCAGACTAAGTCCAGGGAGCCCTGGGGGAGGGGCAAACTCTTTTCCCAGGGCCCCAGATCCAACCCAGTCACCTTGGTGGCTTCTCAGACACTGAATCTTACCATGCTTATGCTGTAGGGTGTTGAACTAAGGACCAGGCCCCTGCTGGGCCCCCAGAACTGAGACTGTAAGGCAGCAAGCAAATGCTTCTTGATATCAGCTCTGCCTCCATACCGAAGTGAAGTAACACCCATCTCCCTGCTGTTGGCAGTACACACCACTCTTTCCTCTGACCCCCCCATGAATACTTACCAGAGCCAACTGAGAGGTGTCACACAGTCATAGACAGAGACTCGGATCTACCTTAGAAGGGAAAATGAAAGCAAACAGGAATATCATCAGCAAGTCTCTAGACTTCATCAGAAAGCATGGCCCAAGCCACTCCAGAGATCACCCTGCTGAAGAGGTTGGAGGTAGCAGCTGGAGAAGAGTCATGAGCACATGGGATCTCTACAGGGTCTGCCTTCTCCATCCTCCAGTCCCTTTGGGAAGTGCCCACTTGCCCAGCAGGTTGACTGCTAGCTTCTCCATCCAACTCTCCATCAGCCATCAGCACCCTGACTTAGGAGACGCCCGTGCCACTCAAGTGAGCATGTTAAGGCTGCCTTTCATTTCATATTCCATTCCCAGACTCAAGCGCCACATATGGAATACTGCTGCACCATGTCTTCAGTGACTCTTAAGCGGGAGTCCCTGTCTTAGTTGAGTTTTTTGATGCTACATTGAAGCAACATTACCAAAAGCAACCTGAGGAGGAGAGAGTTTATCTTGTTTACACTTTGATAGCCCAACTCATCATTGAAGGAAGTCGGGACAGAAACTCAAGCAGGGCAGGAATCTGGAGGCAGGAACTAAAGCAGAGGTCGTGGAGGAGCACTGATTACTGGCTTGCTCCCCGTGGCTTGCTCAGCCTGCAGGCCAGGGACGCCACCAACCACAGTGAGACCCACAGCAATCACCATTCAAGAAAATACACACAGACTTGGCATTTTCTCAATTAGGCTTCCCTGCTGGGGGATGTCTTTTGTGCACTGTGTGTTCGAGTGCTGATTTCTGTACCCAGAGATCCAGTCCAGAAATGATATTGTCATTATTATGAAGGATTTCCTGACTCCATATTTTGTAAAACGTCATTCTCCATCCTCTTCTGATTGGTCCGTAAAGAGCTGATCAGCCTATAGCTGGGTGGGAAAGGGCAGGCAGGACTTCTGTGCCTAGAGAAAGCCAGAGAGAGAGAGAGAGAGAGAGAGAGAGAGAGAGAGAGAGAGAGAGAGAGAGAGAGAGAGTCTCAGATGGAAGGAGAGAGTAGCCTTCAGGGACCTGGGAGTTACCATGAGACATGAATGAAGAAGGAGGCCAAGACAAGATAAGGTAACCCACACATGGCTGGGAAGTAGGCTGGGAAGTAGGCCAGGCCACCTTAGTCAAGTTAGAATAGATCAGAATCTGCCTAGCTAGCCGGGCAGTGGTGGCACATGCCTTTAATCCCAGCACTTGGGAGGCAGAGGCAGGTGGATTTCTGAGTTCGAGGACAGTCTGGTCTACAAAGTGAGTTCCAGGACAGCCAGGGATACACAGAGAAACCCTGTCTCAAAAAAAAAAAAAAAAACAAAAAACCCAAACCAAAACAACAACAAAAAAACCCCAGAATCTGCCTAGCTTAGTGCTTGAAGCTTTTAATAAATATACCAGGTCTCTATGTCATTGTTTCAGAGATAGAGCAAGGACAGAAGAAAAGCCCAGTACTTCTACAATTCCCTCTTCAAAAATGACTTGTGTGGAGTGGACATAACACGAGTCAGCACACCCTCTGTTCTCTACCCTCATCTACACTCACACTGTTCTTAACACACACAAGCAACAGGCACAGTGATAAACTGAAAAGACCACGACTACATTTATACACCATGATTCCTCCACACACAGTGCTGGGCTCCACTGGTCTGTCTCCTTCACCATAATCTTCCCATTTACAGAAGAACCAATGTGCTTTTCTGCCCATACTACAAATACTTACTAAGCATGTAATGTTTTCTAGCCGGTATTTTGTTCACTACTTTTAATAACTAGGATTTTAGCAAGTTGTAATCCCAGGGAAAATTACAGAGCTACAATGCTGGGTCAATTCTGTGTGTCCTCTACAGGACACACAGAAGGAAGGGATTCACAGAGAGCAGTCACAGGGCTCCTCAAGGCCAAAGCAGATCTTTTGCCCCAGGGTTGCTGTGCTTCTAGAAGGTGAAGATGGAGAAACAGGAGGCTGCAGAGTGCTTGGCCTTAATGCTGAAGTGTAGGGTTAACAAAACATAGAGATCAAGTGAGCCGCTTTACTTCCATCTCATATAGAATAAATGACCTCTCTGTAATACCTGAAACTTGGAAGCTGAAAGAGAAAAACACTAGATAAAGATTTTCACTTTTAGACATGGGCAATAATGTTCTCACACACACACACACACACACACACACACACACACACACACGTTTTTTTGTTTTGTTTTTGGTTTTGGTTTTTGGTTTTTTGAGACAGGGTTTCTCTGTGTAGTCCTAGATGTTATAGAACTCACTCTGTAGACCAGGCTGGCCTTGAACTCAGAAATCCACCTGCCTCTGCCTCCCTAGAGCTGGGATTAAAGGCATGCACCACCACTGTCCGGCAAAAATTGTTTTTATTTTCTTTTAATTTGTATTTATTCTTCTCTCATACAATACAATACCTCTCCACCACAGCTTCCCCTCTCTCCTTCCTCACTCTTCCCCCACGCCCCATCCTCCTAGAAAAAGAGCAGATCTTCCAGAGACTTCAGTCTGAGCATACACAACCAGATACAATAAGACCAGGCACAAATCCTCACAGCAAGGTTGGACGAGACAACCCAGTAGGAGGGAGTAAGGTGTTCCAAGAGCAGACAAAAGAGTCAGAGACACGCCCACTCCCATTGTCAGGAGTCTTCTTGAAACACCACACTACACAAAGACAACGCGTGCCGAGGACCTAGTGCAAACCCACGCAGGTTCCATGAAAGCTGCTCAGTCTCTGTGAATCGCCATGAGCTCTGCATAGTTAATTCCACGGGCTGTGGTCTCCCAGTGGGACTCTGCGGGCTCCCACAACTTCTCCAGCCCCTCTTAGTGGGGTTTCCTGAGCTCCAGGGGAGGGACCTGATAGAGATCTCTCTTTGCCTAATCTTTGGCTGTGGGTCTCTGCATCCACTCCCATCGGTTGCCAGAAATAACCTCTCTGACTGTACTAGGCACTGATCTGACCCTGCTCTCCAGCTCATGGACATCCTGGGACTATCTGTCAGCAGCCAATCAGGAGGGCTAGAACCGAATGCAAATAGTGACACATTAATTTCCTTTCCAATTTGTATCCCCTTGATCTACTATAGTTGTCCAATTGCTCTAGCTAGGACTTCAAATAGTATCTTGAGAGATATGTAGAAAGTAGACAGGCTTCTCTTGTCCCTGATTTTAGTGGAATTGCTTTGAGTTTCTCTCCATTTAATTTGATGTTGACTACAGGCTTGGTGGAAATTGCCTTTACTATATTTAGGTATGTCCCTTGTATCCCTAATCTCTCCAAGACTTTTTATTATATATATGTATTGGAGAGTGACCCGTGCCTAGAAGGAGTGCAGCAGCCTCCCCATCTTTGCTTCGGCGACAGAGCAGACAGGAACTCCAGGTACACAGAGATATCTCGAGTATAACATCGCTCAGGACACAGCCAGCCAGGGTTCCACCTGTGCCCAAGAGCGGGGCAGCTCTGTGGTCATCTGGGTGCCAGCTTTGCTGAAGGACATCTGCCCTGCAGAGTGACCTGTGCCTGGAGGGAGTGCAGCAGCCTCCGCCATCTTTGCTCTGGCCACAGAGCAGACAGGGACTCCAGGTTCAGAGATACCCCGAGTATAACATCTCTTGGGACACAGCCAGCTAGGGTGTTGCCTGCACCCAAGAGCTGGGCAGCTCTGTGGTCATCTGTGTGCCAGCTCTGCTGTGGGACATTTGCCCGGCAGAGTGATCAGTGCCTGGAGGAAGTGCCACAGCCTCTGCCATCTTTGCTCTGGTGATAAACCAGACAGAGACTCCAACGCACCATCTCCAAGTGGCGCAGGAAGCCATCCATCTACCCAGCTGTGTGGAGGAGTCAGGTAGCACAGGAGAGACCTGCACTGCAGAGCAGAGGAGCCTTCTTCTGCCACTGGGTACCATATCCAAGGGATACAAGGAGGTAACTAACCACTCAGGAATGCAGAGAGGCACAGTCATATAATAGGACTGCCCCTGCTGCTAAGAGGAAAGAGCCTGAAACCCTGAGGACACAAGAGCCTAGGAACAGACTGGGACAGGAGTCTTCTGATTACCACCTGCACCCAGAGTTGATCTGGGCCACAGAGGTACATACCCAAATACAACTATAAGAGAGTGGATCTTGCAGAAGTACTTACATATCAGTGTACACAGAGAGAACAGGTCTCCCAGGAGCACAGAGAAACCACAGTCAGAGACAGCAACACCAGCTAACACCAGAGATAGCCAGATGACAAAAGGCAAATGCAAGAACACCACCAACAGAAACCAAGGCAACATGGCTCCATCAGAACCAAGTTCTCCAACAATAGCAAGTCCTGGATACCCCAACACACCAGAAAAGCAAGAACTGGATTTAAAAGCACTGCTCATGATGCTGATGGAGGGCTTCAAGAAGGACATAAATAACTCCCTTAAAGAAATACAGGAGAGCAGAAGTAAACAGGGAGACGCCCTTGAAGAACTAAGGGAAAACACAACAAAACAGGTGAAGGAGTCGAACAAAGCCATCCAAGATCTAAAGATGGAGGTAGAAACAATAAAGAAATCACAAAGGGAAACAACTCTGGACATAGAAAATCTAGGAAAGAAGTCAGGAGTCATGGATCCAAGCATCAACAACAGAATACAAGGGATAGAAGAGAGAATCTCAGATACAGAAGATACCATAGAAAGCATTGATACAACAGTCAAAGAAAATGAAAAATGCAAAAAACTTCTGACCCAAAACATCCAGGGAATCCAGGACAAAATGAGAAGACCAAACCTAAGGATTATAGGTACAGAAGAGAGTGAAGATTTCCAACTTAAGGGGCCAGTAAATGTCTTCAACAAAATTATAGAAGAAAACTTCCCTAACCTAAAGAAATAGATGCCCATGAACATACAGGAAGCCTAAAGAACTCGAAATAGATTTGACCAGAAAATAAATTCCTCCTGTCACATAATAATTAAGACACCAAATGTACTAAACAAAGAAGGAATATTAAAAGCAGTAAGGGGAAAAGGTCAAGTAACATATAAAGGTAGACCTATCAGAATTACATCGGACTTCTCACCAGAGACTATGAAAGCCAGAAGAGCCTGGGCAGATGTCATACACAACCTAAGAGAACACAAATGCCAGCCCAGACTGCTATATCCAGCAAATCTCTCAATTACCATAGATGGAGAAACCAAGGTATTTCATGACAAAAACAAATTTACACAATATCTTTCCACAAATCCAGCCCTTCAAAGGATAATGAATGGAAAACACCAAAAAAAAAAGGGAGAGAAACTATACACTAGAAAAAGCAAGAAATTAATCCTATTCCAACAAACCCAAAAATGATAACCACACAAACATAAAAATTATATCAAAAATAGCAGGAAGCAACAATCACTTTTCCTTAATATCTCTTAACATCAATGGGCTCAATTCCCCAATAAAAAGACATAGACTAACAGACTGGATACATAAACAAGACCCAACATTTTGCTGCTTATAGGAAATGCATCTCAGTATCAAAGACAAACTCTACCTCAGAGTAAAGGGCTGAAAAACAGTTTTCCAAGCAAATGGTCCCAGGAAACAAGCTGAAGTAGCCATTCTAATATCTGATAAAATTGACTTTCAACCAAAAGTCATCAAAAAAGACATGGAAGGACACTTTATACACATCAAAGGAAAAATCTACCAGGAAGAACTCTCAATTCTGAACATCTATGCTCCAAATACAAGGGCACCATCATTCGTAATAGAAACCTTACTAAAGCTGAAAGCACACATCGCACCCCACACAATAATTGTGGGTGACTTCAACACCCCACTCTCCTTAATGGACAGATCACGGAAACACAAAAGAAACAGAGACACAGTAAAACTAACAGAAGTTTTGGACCAAATGGATTTAATACATATCTATAGAACATTTCATCCTAAATCAAAAGAATATACCTTCTTCTCAGCACCTCATGGTACCTTCTCCAAAATTGACCATATAATTGGTCACAAAACAGACCTCAACAGATACAAAAAAATCGAACTAATTCCATGCCTCCTATCAGATCACTATGGAGTAAGGGTGGTCTTCAACAGCAACAAAAACAACAGAAAGCCCACATACACATGGAAGCTGAACAATGGTCTACTCAAAGATACCTTGGTCAAGGAAGAAATAAGGAAAGAAATCAAAAATCTTTTTAGAGTTTAATGAAAATGAAGGCACAACATACCCAAATTTATGGGACACATTGAAAGCAGTGCTAAGAAGAAAACTCATAGATCTGAGTGCCTCCAAAAAGAAGCTGGAGAGAGCATACACTAGCAGCTTAACAGCACACCTGAAAGTTTTAGAACAGAAAGAAGCTAATACACCCAACAGGAGCAGAAGGCAGGAAATCATCAAACTCAGGGCTGAAATTAACCAAGTAGAAACAAAAAGAACTATTCAAAGAATCAACAAAACCAGGAGTTGGTTCTTTGAGAAAATCAACAAGATAGATAAACCTTTAGCCAGATTAACCAGAGGGCACAGAGACAGTATCCAAATTAACAAAATCAGAAATGAAAAGGGAGAAATAAAAACAGAAACTGAGGAAATTCAAAAAAATCATCAGATCCTACTACAAAAGCCTATACTCAACACAACTGTAAAATCTGGAAGAAATGGACAATTTCCTAGATAGATACCAACTACCAAAGTTTAATCAGGATCAGATAGACCATCTAAACAGTCCCATAACCTCTAAAGAAATAGAAGTGGTCATTGAAAGTCTTCCAACCAAAAAGAGCACAGGACCAGATGGTTTTAGTACAGAATTCTATCAGACCTTCAAAGAAGACCTAACACCAATACTCTTCAAACTTTTCCACAAAATAGAAACAGAAGGAACACTATCCAACTCGTTCTATGAAGCCACAATTTTGCTGATACCAAAACCACACAAATATCCAACAAAGAAAGAGAACTTCAGACCAATTTCCCTTATGAATATAGATGCAAAAATACTCAATAAAATTCTTGCCAACCGAATCCAAGAACACATCAAAATGATCATTCACCATGATCAAGTAGGCTTCATCCCAGGAATGCAGGGGTGGTTCAATATAAGGAAATCCATTAATGTAATCCACTACATAAACAAACTCAAAGAAAAAAACCACATGGTCATTTCATTAGATGCTGCAAAAGCATTTGACAAAATTCAGCATCCTTTCATGTTAAAGGTCTTGGAAAGAACAGGAATGCAAGGCCCATACCTAAACATAGTAAAAGCAATATACAGCAAACCAGTAGCCAACATCAAACTAAATGGAGAGAAACTTGAAGCAATCCCACTAAAATCAGGGACTAGATAAGGCTGCCCTCTCTCTCCATATCTTTTCAATATAGTACTTGAAGTTCTAGTTAGAGCAATTAGACAACAAAAGGAGGTCAAAGGGATACAAATTGGAAAGGAAGAAATCAAATTATCACTATTTGCAGATGATATGATAGTATACTTAAGCGACCCAAAAAACTCCACTAGAGAACTCCTACAGCTGATAAACAACTTCAGCAAAGTGGCCGGATATAAAATTAACTCAAGCAAATCAGTAGCCTTCCTATACTCAAAGGATAAACAGGCTGAGAAAGAAATTAGGGAAATGACACCCTTCACAATAGCCACAAACAATATAAAGTATCTTGGTGTGACTCTAACCAAACAAGTGAAAGATCTGTATGACAAGAACTTCAAGTCTCTGAAGAAAGAAATCGAAGAAGACCTCAGAAGATGGAAAGTTCTTCCATGCTCATGGATTGGCAGGATTAATATAGTAAAAATGACTGTCCTGCCAAAAGCAATATACAGATTTAATGCAATCCCGATCAAAATCCCAACTCCATTCTCCATAGAGAATATCTCATATAGTACCTCAAGCAGTACTACAGAGCAACAGTGTTAAAAACTGCATGGTATTGGTACAGTGACAGGCAGGTAGATCAATGGAACAGAATTGAAGACCCAGAAATGAACCCACACACCTATGGTCACTTGATCTTTGACAAGGGAGCTACAATCACCCAGTGGAAAAAAGATAGCCTTTTCAATAGATGGTGCTGGTTCAACTGGAGGTCAGCATGCAGAAGAATGCGAATTGATACATTCTTATCTCCTTGTACTAAGCTAAAGTCCAAGTGGATCAAGGACCTCCACATAAAACCAGAAACACTGAAACTAATAGAAAAGAAACTGGAGAAGTGACTTGAGCACATGGGCACAGGGGAAAATTTCCTGAACAGAGAACACCAATAGCTTATGCTCTAAGATCAAGAATTGACAAATGGGACCTCATAAAATTACAAAGTTTCTATAAGGCAAAGGACATTGTCAAAAGGACAAAATGGCAACCAACTAATTGGGAAAAGATCTTTACCAACCCTACATCCGACAGAGGGCTAATATCCAATATATACAAAGAACTCAAGAAGGTAGATTCCCGAGAGCCAAATAACCCTATTAAAAAATGGGGTACAGAGCTAAACAAAGAATTTTCACCTGAGGAATATCGAACGGCTGAGAAACACCTAAAGAAATGTTCAACATCCTTAGTCATCAGGGAAATGCAAATTAAAACAACCCTGAGATTCCACCTCACACCAGTCAGAATGGCTAAGATCAAAAACTCAGGAGACTGCTGGTGCTGGCGAGGATGTGGAGAAAGAGGAACACTCCTTCACTGCTGGTGGGATTGCAAGCTGGTACAACCACTCTGGAAATCAGTTTGGCGGTTCCTCAGAAAACTTGGCATGATACTACTGGACCCAGCTATACTACTACTGGGCATATACCCAGAGGATTCTTCAACATGCAATAAGGACACATGCTCCACTATGTTCATAGCAGCCTTATTTATAATAGTCAGAAGCTGGAAAGAACCCAGATGTCCCTCAACAGAGGAATGGATACGGAAAATGTGGTATACTTACACTATGGAATACTACTCAGCTATTAAAAACAATGAATTCATGAAATTCTTAGGCAAGTGGGTGGAACTGGAGAATGTTATCCTGAGTGAGATGACCCATTCACAAAAAATCACACATGACATGCACTCACTGATAAGCGGATATTAGCCCAGAAGCTTGGAATACCCAAGGAACAATTCACATATCAAAGGATACCAAGAAAAAGGAAGGAGAGGCACCTGGTCCTGGAAGGGCTCAATGTGGCAGTGTAGGGGAATACCAGGAAGGAGAGGCAGGAGTGGGTTGGTTGGGGAGCAGGGGGAGAGAAGAGGGCTTATGGGACTTTTGGGGAGGGGGGGAACCAGTAATAGGGAAATCATTTGAAATGTAAATAAAGAATATACCTAATTAAAAAAAGTGTTGGATGTTTTAAAAGACCCTTTGTTGTATCTAATAAGATGATCTTGGTTTTTTCTTTCAGTTATTCTATATGGTGGACTACATTTTCTCGTGTTCATATATTGAACAATCCTTGCATTTCTGAAATAAAGCATATTTGATCATTGTGGCTGATCTTTTTGATATGTTTTTGTATTTGTTTTGCAAGTGTTTTATTGAGTATCTTTATATATGTATATATTGTATCTTAGTTACAATCTCCCTCCCCATGCTTGTGCATGCGCGCGCGCGCGCGCACACACACACACACACACACACACACACACTCCTTTTATTTGTTTTGCAGGACTCTGAAGGTATCTTATGCTCTCCACCTGCTGCTCATTCCAGATAATTACTCTGGGTTTCTATCATATAGGGTTTTTCTGAGGATGAAGTGAAGGGAAATGGTCTGAGTAACAAGAAATGAGCATATTAATCTCATCAGAAGGAGATGCAAGAGATAGATAGCCCCTGAGAGGAGACCCTGAGCTCTGCTTGTTATGTCAGTCAAATGCGGGAGGTCAGCGGACCTGGTGAGAACAAGAATGTTATCACAGTTTAGCTTGTCGCTTCTTCAGTATCGCTACTTAGCAACAAACAGTGGGGGAATGGGAAAAAGTGATAAAAGATGGAGAGCAAGAAAAACATGAAGTGTGTATTGTTACTGCCGAGTGCAAGCCTGGGACCTGGTAGAGAGGAGACTAATCAGGAAAGAGAGTGCTCATGGGAAAAGTCCACCGCTGCTAGTTCTCTTTCTGCTTCTTGGAAAATATTAGAATTTCTTTAATTTTTAACTCCTTTTGGAAAATTAATTAAAATTTCTTTTTAATGTACAAATCTCTGTTACCCTCTAAAGATCTCGCTCCATTTCCCGTTCCGCCCCCCCCCCCCCCCCCCCCGCAACTCCAAACTGGAGCTTACCAAAGAACGCCCGTCCTACGCACCCTTGCCTCTTACTGCCATCTAGTGGTAGTAAATGTAAGCACTTCCATTCATGTAAGCAGAGAACAAGGTGTATTGCAGTCAGTACCACACAAGGGAAAAGAGTGGAACTCTAGACAGCCCCAGTTAGGGACCAGTGTGGTTATTTGTCCCACTTACAATTTTCTCATTTTCCCTGTTCTTCTGTTTTTCAGTTTCCAATGAACTGAAGTGTAGTAGTTAGAGGTTGGAGGGATGGCTCAGTGGGTAAAGCCTGATGACCTGAGTTTGATCCCTGGAACCAACTTGTGGAAGGAGAGACTTTCACCAACACTTCTAAATATTGTACTCCGAGTTGTACATCTGTGCATACTTTCACACAAAATAAATGTAATTTAAAAACTAAAACAACAACAGAAATTGTTCATGTCTCTAGTGTCACATAATGAAGGGTGACAAAGTAAGGACTTTGAGGGTGTGCTAAGACAGAGGAACATCTATGGTCTCCTAGTAAAGACAGGTGGCAGTCTGGGTACATTACTTCTGTAGACAGAGTAATTGTCTAGTATGCATGAGGCCCTGGGTTCAACGTAAGCACTACATAACCCAGATGTAATGGTAAATACCTTTAATCCCAGAACTCAGGAGGTGAAAGTGGGAGAATCAGAGTCCAAGGTCTATGTGATGCGTGAAGACCATCTTCAGCGAGGGGCACCTTGTCTCCAATAGAAATGGCGTGGCTTATTCTAAAACAGAGGAAAGTCAAGGGCGTCTCCATCATCACAGCAGGTAAAGACAAAGAAGTGTTTCAAAGTGAGACTGGAGAAAGTGCTCAGGGCCACTTGGGCTCAGGAATGAACTCTAAGGGCAATGAATCCGGTTGTTAAGCCTTTGACCACTGAGTGCTTGGATCCATCCTACAGAGGAAGTAAGGGAACTCGGGGTGGACAGGATGACGAGGTAGTGAGGTGGATGTAGGTGGAGATGGAGTTGTGGAAAGTGGACCATGCATCTTGTGGGCAAAATGTGGGCCACTGAATGGACTGGTGAGTTGGACGTGGTGACAAGGGTAAATTTAAGAATGTTTACACAGGGCCTTGAGCAAGTGTGCATGGGCAGCACCATTCCTGGGAGGATGTTGTCACCAGTTTGCATTGGCGTGGCATCTCCGTTCACAGTTCACTCTTAGGATTGTTTCTATCTCTCTCATCCTTTACTCGTTTTTCCTTCTTGTCTCATTTTCTTTCATCTTGTCTGTAAGTTTCCAAAGAACAGAAATGTAGTGGTTAGGAGTCAGAAATATAGCTGTGAGGGTAAGTTCTTGCCTGATGTTGGAACTCTGTGCTCACACGGGAGAAGAAAAGAATGGACCTCTGAATGTTGTCTTCTGACTCATACAAATGTGCTGTGCATGCCCATGTGCACACACACAAACACACAAACAGGTGGATGTAATGAAGATTAAAGCAAACTAAACAATAACATCGATGAATAAAGAATGTAGTAGTTAGGATTTTGTTTGACATTCAGGAAGAGAGAACAGGTTTAAACAGGCAAAAACAGGACTTGTTCAAAAAAGCCACCAACACCCCAGGCATCTTCTACCTTCTCTTCCTTCATCACTTTGTGGCTTTCTCCCTCGTGGTGGTCCCTCTACCTTCAGGTATGGGTGCTGGGATCTGCAATAAGACTTCATGCTAGTGTGTGTGAGACCACCTGCAACAGTATCCTTGTGGATACCAAAACTGCTCAGTTCGGCATCAATCTCTGCCTCTACCTTGTTTGAGACAGGGTCCTGTCCGTGATGGCTAACTACGCAGAGCTTCCAGAGATCCTCCTGTCTCCACGCCTCACCTTGTCATAGGAGCTTTGGGATTCACACATTCACACTACTACATCTGGCTTTTTCGTAGGTCCTAGGGATTGGAACTCAGGTCCTTTTTTAATACAGTACCTCATGTTGTGGTGACCCTCAATCATAAAAAAATTATTTCATTGTTACTTCATAACTGTATTTTTGCTACTGTTATGAATTGTAGTGAAAATATTAATTTACAATATACAACTCCTATGGGAGGTTGAGGACTGCTGCCCAATGTAATCTGTGAGTCAGAATTGAAGTTGAAGACAGATTTTGAGGGTGTTAATATAATAGGGTCCCAGACCTTAGCACAACTGACTCCATGATGGAAGTACCATTCAGGCTGTAAAACTCAACCTGGAGACAGTACCACCTACTAAAACTAAAACAAAGACCTAATCAATCAAAGTTCATATAGTTCTGGAAAAGTCTCAAAACCTAGCTTTTTTGCTTCTGTAGTTCCACTCTCGTTGTTCTTGTTAACTCAAATATGTCAACCCAGAACCTGTTTTTTGTGCTTAAAAATTCACCCTGAGAAAGGCTCGGTTCTACACTGGGATCTCGAACAGCCAGTGTACTCATTGCCCAGTCTAATAAAGACTTTATTGGCTTAAACCCATGTCTGAGCAGTCTTCTCTGGTACATACCCCACAACAGTTAGCATTAAATAATCGTCCAGTTTAATTAACTTACAGGAGAATCTTCTCAGATTGCCAGTTCTCTGAAGAAATGGTACTTTTAAGAATCATCTGAAAGTAACAGGTAACAATAAATCCTGGGATTCTGGTCACAGTACCAACATCCTTCCTGGGACTCAGTCTGTCACTTGGGGCTTTGGGCACTTTTCCTATTTGAGAAACATATATATGTGTCACAATTTTAATTATAATTTAGCATAAACTTCATCTCCTCAGCACATACAATGCCACAGTCCCTTTATAAATTTACAAATGTGTGCTACCATTATCACTATTTACTTCCAGAGGTTCCCCCCAAAGAAACAATGTTGGGAAAGGGCAGGAGGACCAGAAATTCAGGGTTATCTTCCCTAAAGACATAGTGAGCTGATGACCAGCCTGGGTGAGACCCGAGGCTGCTGGAGTCTGCCCTGGGGCTGTTTGGAGCCTGCGATGCCCTCCCAGTTCCAGCATTGCTCTATCACAAGAAGGTTGTGGGTCCTCACGAGAATCACAGAAACATGGGCTTGGACCTTGATTGGTGGGTACATCACTGATAAGCTTTTTCTCTCCGTTGGTGATGCAGATATAGGCCAGATTAGATCATATTAAAAGTAGATATGGGCAGATTTATTAGAAGGCAGCCCTCAGGTGGGTTCACCGATCTCACAGGTAGAGGTCAATGAAGTAATTTATCCAGGCTAAAGCAAGGGGGCTTTCTGGGTCTTGGGCGAGGGCTGATGACCTGTTAACTAGAATCTGGGATTGGGCTCATACAGGGTCGAAAGCTGAGCCCCTGGGTGGGCACCCTTGAGCATAATGCTGGAAATGCAGAGACGAGGGGAGATGGCATGTTAGCCTGGTGTTTTTTCCTGTGTGGGAGCATTTGGGGGAAGGAGGGCAGATGGGGTTTCCTACCTTGTGCAGGAGATAAACAGGGTTCCAGGCATTACCTCCCGATGTTCTGAAATTACAGATTCAAGTGAATGAGCAGGAGCCGATTGCTGACGCTTATGTTGAAAAGTTTGGGCTGCGGTTCTTCAATAGCCTCCAGCCACCCATTGTGGGGGATGGAGGGGCGACGGGGGGGGGGATGAACAGGGGAGTTAGCCTTGACCTTTGAGACCACAGACATCACCAAGGAGCTCTCCTGAGGGACAACACAATCAAGACCACTGTGGCTGATGATAAACTGAAAGGAGAGTCCAAGAAAGGAGAGACAGAAGCCGTGAGCCCTGGTCACCGCGGCTTCCTCTCAACCTAGCTTCCTCAAATCACCACATGAAAGAAGGTCTGGGTTCTGCACTGATTTGCCATTCACATTGGAAATGCAAGCAAAACTACACTGCTTAATTTTTCTGAATCCTGTGGTTTCTTTCCCCTCTCTTTTGTTGTCTTGTTGCAATTAAAGTTTAGGTTTTTTGTTGTTTTGTTTTGTTTTGTTTAATTATGTGTGTGACCTCAGAACTGAAATCAATTTTGACAGCCTGTGAGGTGCTATATCTAACATTACCTGATCTGTTTAGGGCATGATTGCCAATAAGAAAGCCTTGGTTCGTGTATTTGTAGTTTTTATTATTTTATGTGTGTGAGTGTTTTGACTGCATGTATGCTTGCATACCATTTGCATGCCTGATATTGATGGGGGTTAAAAGAGGGAGTCAGGTCCCTTTCATCTAAAATAACATATGGTTTTGAGTGCCATGTGGATGCTGGGAGCTAAACTCCAGAAGAACAGCCAATGTTTTGAACTGCTCCAGTCTCCAGTTCTAGTCTGACTATTTGATAGTATCACTGCATTTAAAAATAAATTAAATAAATAAATAAATAAATAGTGTTACGAAAAATGGAAGAAAGTCATTTGTGGCTCCAATAATAGAATATGAACACCACAGTTTACTGTGGTCTGAAAGTTCAGCCTTCTTCCTGGAGTTCCTGTCTTGGACGCCCCAGGCAGTAACCCCTAATGATTAACTCAGTTGTCTCCAGCCATTAGCTCCTCTCCTTGGTGAGGAGTCAAAGTACACTTCACAGAAGAACTCTGGGCTGCCCTCTGGGCCCCAGGATGGTACTGTCCTGCAGGCCTGATTGAGCCAGGCAGAGAGCTGGACGGAAGAGCCCTGTGAGTGGCAAGGCTGTCCTTGGACGCTCATGAAGATGTCTTTGGGAACACTGTAACAAACACTGCTGACTTTTATGACCTTTTGTGAGTCCCAGTTTCCCTGGCTTCTGAATGATTAAATGCACCTCATGGAAAGCACAGAAACATTTTGGAGAAGGTCCCTGACTGACCTATACCCCTCAATGGGTTGGCGTCTCTGACCTCTGTGTCAACTCTATGGCAAGCCTCTGGTCCCATTTGTGTTCAAAAGACCTACCCCATACCCTGAGCAGGGATAGTCTCTTAGTGCCTCAGTGACTCTGAGCTGGCTAGTCAGTGGCAGCTTCACAGACTGTGGCATATGTAGGCATATGTGGCATATGTGGATGGTACATGTAGGGAAGGATCAGACAGACAGCAGGCAACTTGAATCAGCAGAAACCCCAGTAGGAGGAAGGAGACAGGTGAAGACCAGGCCAAGGCCAGGGATGAGAATAAATCTTAGGCTGCACCTGTCTGGTCCGTCTTCAAACCTATGCTTATCCAGGAGCATGACTGTAAATCCAGGGACATCGGGGCATGTTTGGAGAAAACTTTCCCCAAGTTCTTGCTTTTTTATTCCTCCCTGAAAAGTAAATTAGGGCCCAGGAGTGCAGCTCAGCTGGTAACATGCTTGCCGAGCACACACAAAGTTCTGGTTTGATTCCCAACGTAAGCCCTTGGTGACGCAAGTCTGTGATCTCAGCTCTCAGGAGCTAGAGACGGAAGACCAGGACTTCAAGATCACCCTCTGCCTCATATTCAGGTTCCATGATGAAGGGGTGGAGGATGCAGAGAAAAGGAGGGGAAGGGGAAACGGTCAGATTCTACCCTAGACCAGACTTACACTTCATAAATAGTATTATTCTAGTAAGAGTTTTTTAGCCAAATGATGCACCCGTCTGGTGGGTTTTAGCACAGGCTCTCAGATTTACGTGAACCAGAATTCCGAAAGCCAAAGGATAGAAGGGTGGAAGGCCGCGTCCATCCCACATTGCCCTCTGATTTCTCATCTAAAACCAAAACAAAGCTTTTAATCCCAGCACTTGGCTGAGGAGTTGGGAAGGGATGTGCAAAGACAGGCAAATCTCCGTGAGTTCAAGGCCAAACTGGTCTACATAGAGCCTCCTGAATGGCCAGAGCTGTATAGAGACAGATCGCTCAATAAGCAACCAAACAAAAACAGAACAAAATGTCACCAGCTTTTATTCTATTGAATCTTAGCGAAGATGAAGCTAAAAAGAGAATCCAGGGCCTGAAAGGCACTTAATGAGTACAAAGGCTAGTGTTCCCGTACCCCATCCGCCGCCCCCGTGTCCCTCGTGCGTGTCGACATGCTCCCCTATCCCCGACCCCCCCCCCCACCACCACCAATCTTCCAAGCTAAGTCTTCTAACCCTCTTCCAAGACCCTCCTCCACACCCGCTGCTCCGCCCTCTGTAGGAGCTCCTCCCTAGCTTTGGCAGTAAACCCCCAACCTCCGGTCTGGGAAGTCAGAGCTGTGCACGTCGCCCACTGGACTCCGGTCTCCAGGCAGCTCCGCGCCCCTACGGTAACCTCGCTCGTGCCCACGCCGCGTGCCCCCGACCCCGCGCTCTCCGCGGTGACGTGTCTGATTCCCGGCTGCTGTCCGGGTCCGGTAGCTCAGCTTGGCTTCCGGGGCCACCGTTTATTTAAAGCCAGATGGGGCTTTAGGATGGCAGCAGCCCCAGCAGTCCGCACGGGTGCAGGATTTCTCTTGTTTTCCACCTGTAGCCAGTGTTCGGCATGCGGGAAGAACCCCGAAAGTCAGGACAGTGCGCTGTGTTCAGAGGGTGGGGAATGAGGCCTTAGACTTCTGTGAGCTCGCCAGTCGGTGAACACCTCCCAGGCCTTGCCTTAAACGACAACCCGAGAATAGCGATCTGCCTCCATGCCTCCCCATCCCCGCCCACCGCCACGCCGAATCCCGCCCCAAAGGCAGATATTACCTTTTTATTATTTATCGTGGTTATTGCCCTGTCTCCGCTCTGGAATAAAATCCAGAAAAGTTCCAGAAAGTAATTATCACAGTAAAAGTACAGCGGAAATCTGTGTCCAGAGCCCTCACACAGAAGTCTAAAAAAAAAGGACCGTTAGCTGTGTTTCTTGTAGTTTTCTTCTGTTAGGTCTGGAACGCTGTCCCTTGAAGTGAACTTTCAGAACCGAGACAGCCCTTAATCCTGTGAGAAGCTTGGGTCTGTTTGCTAACCAAGCCATCTTATTCTGGCACAGGCTGAGTTCAAGCTGGGCTCTTGCCCTTGTTCACGTCCTTCTCTGTGGTAGAACAATTGCCTAGTATAGGCCTGGGCTCCATCTCCAGGGTCGGGAAAGGCCAAAGGGAAGGAAAGGGAAACTACGATTCTTCTAGGTCAATGTCAGATTTCCCCTTCTTATGGGCAGGATGCAGAACCGCCTAAGTGGTGTTGAGAGTTATGTGTAGTCAAGTTGTCAGGTTTAACCATGGAAACCATAAACTCTGCTGTAATCCCTGTATCATTCAAACCATAGGGCCCTGAATCCATGCCAGGTAGCCTGAGTCAATTAGCCATGGCTAGAGAATTTCAAAGACAGTATTTAAGCTCAATTGCTAGCCTTCTAGAATTAGACTGCAAGACAGGGTCACGGTTATTGGTGATAATGCCGGACCATCATGATGTGCATAGGACTAAAGGATTTCCTGGGACGTGGGTCTTGCAGTTTTAAAAAAAAAATGCATACATGCATATAATGTATTTTGATCCCTATTTCTTCCCCTCTGATTCCTCCCCACCATTTCCCCTCTCAACTTTATGTGGTCTCTTACTTAAAAACCATCAAACAAAAACCCCACTGAGATCATTTAGTGCATGGGTGTGGGGCCCTCTTCTGGAGCATGTGTAGCCGCCAAGAGCCTGTATCCCTGAAAAAAACTGACTCCCAATTATCCATTCATCTAGGTTGTCTCCATTTCCTGGCTATTGTGAGTAGAATAGCTATGATCATGGATGAGCAAGTATCTTTGTAGTATGATATAGAGTCCTTTGGGAATGTAGCCAGAAGTGGCAGATTTAGATCATATGATAGATCCATGTCTAGCTTTTTGAGGACTCTCCACACCAATTTCTATAGTGGCTAAACCACTTTTCATTCCCACCAATGGTGAATAAATGCTCCCTCCACATCCACACCAGCATTTGCCAATCAGGTGTTCTGGTCTTTTCTTTACCAAGAAGCCTGTCAAAATGGCAGGTACCTGTTATGATCTTTCTCCATTCCAAGGTTTTCTTTGTTACTGGTAAGAGCTGTGATTCTCATTGCCCAGCATACTCCAATACCCACACCTCAAGGTAGGGCACTCAGTGGAATTGTCTGTTTGGACCAGAAAGATCATGATTTCCACAAGACTTGACAAAGCTGAATTGAGACTCAGGTTAGGGCTGCCATCGCTGTGTCTGAGATACATTTTTGGTGGCTCAGAGGATAGGTTAGAGGACTCTGTATACTTAGCCTCTTCCTGTTGGGTGCTGGGTGCTTGAAGACTCTCTCTTTGCAGGCCTCCAGGACCATGTGGTACACTAGCACCCGGGGAATGGCCCCACGGGTCAACTTTGAGGGGGCCCTCTTCTCTGGTTATGCACCAGATGGGGGCCTCTATATGCCAGAGGAGCTCCCTAGGCTGGACAAAGAGACCCTGCATCACTGGAGCACGCTGTCCTATCGCAGCCTGGTGAAGGAGCTGTGTGCCCTCTTCATTGGCCAGGAGCTTATACCAAGACATGACTTAAATGGTGAGGACCCTTCCCCCACCCCCAACTCAGCGCCACACATCCCCTCCCTGAGTTATAAATTCATTATCCAACCACTAGAGAATCCCTAGTTGCCTTTCTCAAATCTTATGAGATATTTCCTGATTATGAAATTTCAGAAGTAGAATCTTTTGTTCGTCTGCTCTTCTTCCAGTGAGATGAAGGACAAAATAACCTACTGAAATTTAATAATTATTTTTAAAAAATCAAGACTAAGGATTTTTCAGTCACCCCAAAAGCTTGAGTGTTGACGAATGTCTACCTCAGTCATCAAGACACTTAGATTACTACCTTGTCTTGTTGAGTGTCCTGGAACAGGTTGTCTTAGGCTATCATGTGCAATGGATTTCCCTGGAGGATCTCAAATTAAAAGCAGACGCTGGTTCAATAGGTTTGGGTGTGTCTTAGTTACTGTTCTATGCTGTGGTAAGTCTCCATGACCAAGGCAACTTTTGGAAAAAAAAGTTTATTTGGGGCTTACAGTGTTGGAGGGTTAGAGTCCATGACCATCATGGCTACAGGCTATGAAACAGTAACTGAGAGCTTACATCTTGATCTACAAGCATGGGGGTGGGGGGTGTTTGCTGGTAATGGCTGGCACTGGCTTTTGAAATCTCAAAGTCCATCCTGGTGACACATCTCCTCCAACAAGTCCACACCTCCTAATCCTTCTCAAATAGTTACCCCAACTGAGGACTAAGCATTCAAACATATGAGTCTAGGGGACCCATTCTCATTCAAAAAACCAGAGGGTAGATATGAGAATCCTGCTGTTCTATTGAGCGCCTATACAGAACTACAGCTGTTGGTTCACAGGAGACATTTTGAGTGACAAGAAAATCCATAGTCAGGGTTTCTGTTGCTGTAATAAAACACCATGACCAAAGCAATTAGGGGAGGAAAGGTTTCTTTCAGCATACAACTCTCAGATCATGCTCTATTACTGAGGGAAGTCAGGGTCAAGAACCTGGAGGCAGGAACTGAAGCAGAAGGCATGGAGGAAGAGGACTGTTTATTGGCTTGCCCCTCAGGGCCTGCTCCTCATGGCTTGCTCGTCCTTTCTTATACACTCCTGAACCACCTGCTATAGTGACACTTTTTTAGAACCACCAGCAGCATAAATAATGACATGGAGTCTTCTATATAGTTTAAAGCTTAGGCCTTTTACTTGGGCAGTCTCCCAGCTACTCTAAACTTAACCCAACTACTTAGCTTACAACCCACCACAGGGCTAGCTGTATACCTTTCTCTGCTCTCCGGCATTCTGTCCCCTCTGTGTCTGCTCTCCGAATCCCTGTGTTTGCTTTTTCTCCCAGGGGCCCTCTTTCTGCCCAGAAGTTCTACCCTCCATGTGCTGCCCTCAGCTCTTTATTACAACCAATCACAGCCTCCGATACAATTCTAGATTGCTTTAGCCTAGTGAGGAAGGACAAATATTTACAAAGTAGAAAACCCATAGACATGGCAATAGCAGACTCCCGCCAGCATCCAGTTCCCTACTGGCACAGAGTTCAGAACTGAACATACAGAGACACATCTTCACACAGTGTGAAAAGATTACCCTAGCAACCTGCTCATGGGTGGCGCCGCCCTCAGCGAGCTGGGTAGCTCCCACACTAGTCATTAAACAAGAAAATGCCCCCACAGACTTCCTTACAGGCCAGTCTGACAGAGGATATTCCTCAGTTGATAGTCTCTTTTCCCAGATGTTGTCTAGGTTTGTAACAAGTTGACAAAAAATCACCAGCACAGAAATGGTAAATGTTTGGAGTTGGTGGGGGAGAGGGAAAGGACCACACAGAAGGTTTTCCCATGACCAACAGTAATGGCGTTGCCTGGGCAGTTGTTAGATATTTCAGAGTCAGATCAGACCTGCTGGCTTGGCTTCTGCATTTTAATAAGATCCCAAATGTAGTCCACAGACAGAAGTTCGAGAAGCTCAGTTCTAAACTCTTGCTAAGTTTGTGTGTCATCCATGTCCAAATCCTGGCACCATGGATGTGAAATTTAATATTACAAAGAACAAACTAACAAAACTTTCATCTCTAGGAAAGAAAATTAGGAAGTTGAAACTGTTTTATTTGTTCTATGACTTGATCTTCTATTGAAATATATGCTTATTAGGGTCTGGAGAGGTGGCTCAGTGGTTAGGAGCACTGAGTGTTCTTTCAGAGGTCCTGGATTCAGTTCCCAGCATCCACATGGCACTTCATAACCATCTGTAACTCTGGCTTCAGGTGATCTGGCTCTCTCTTCTGACCTCTTCAGACACTGTGCACATATGGTACACATACATGCCAGCAGGCTAAACACCCATTCACATAGGGTAAATAAAAATAAAATAAAAAGACTCAAAAAAGAAGTATATAGCCGGGCAGTGGTGGCACATGCCTTTACTCAAAACACTTGGGAGGCAGAGGCAAGTGGATTTCTGAGTTCAAGGCCAGCCTGGTCTACAGAGTGAATTCCAGGACAGCCAGGGATACACAGAGAAACCATGTCTTGAAAAACCAAAAAAAAAAAAAAAAGAAGAAGTATATAAAATGAAAACTAGACATTTTTTAGAGCTAGTTCTGGTGTCTGGGGAATTCTAAAGAGGAATGTATCAGCAATTTAATACATGCCCTCACAGATTTTCCTAGAACTGTATAATTCTGTTCCTAAGTATGTCATTTAAGGTCAGATTTTCTGGGCCTTTCGTTGGCAATGGGAGACAAACATTAAAGATTAAGAAGCAGAAGTAAACTTGAAGAGCTAATACCGTCACCTTCTGTCCAATCTCTACCCTCACAGATCTGATTGACCGAGCCTTCAGCAGATTCCGCCACAGAGACGTGGTCCATCTGTGCAGGCTGAAGAATGGACTGAATGTATTAGAGCTGTGGCATGGGGTCACATATGCCTTTAAGGACCTGTCCCTGTCCTGCACAGCACAGTTCCTGCAGTACTTCCTGGAGAAGAAGAAGAAGCATGTCACCATTGTTGTGGGTGGGTGTTGGGAGGGAGCAGGGTTCTTTAGCACTCAGCTGGAAGGTACCCTTGATTGAACTTTTTAAGGTTTATGCTATCAGTTTTTTCTAGGGCAGTGGTTCTCAACCTGTGGGTTGTAACCCCTTTGGGGATGGGGTCAAATGACCCCTTCACGGGGTTGCCTAAGACTATCAGAAAACAGATATCTACATTACAAGTCACAACAATAGAAAATTACAGTTATGAAGTTGCAATGAAAATAATTTTACAGTTGGAAGTCATCACAACATGAGGAACTGTATTAAAGGTTAGTAGCATTAGGAAGGTTGAGAATTACTTTTTAGATAGTTTCTGACCTGTTTTTCTGCCACGGATTCTGTCTTAGTTACTTTTCTCATTGCTATGGCAAGAGCAACTTAAGGAAGGAAGGTTTGAGAGTACAGGTCACCATGATGCTGACGGTATGGTGACAGGAGCTTGGGGCGCCTGGTCACACTGTCTCTACAGTCAGGAAGCAGAGACCATTGATGCTGGTGCTCAGCTTGTGTTCTTGCTTTTCTTTTGACCAAGACCACAGCTCATAGGGTGGTGCCAGGTTCTTCCCGTTTCGGTCAAACCTTTCTGGAAATGCCTTTATAGACATGTTCAGAGGTGTGTTTCCATGATGATCCTAACACCATCAAGTTGACAAGATTAACTATCACAGATCCCTTCCTCAGTCTGCTGGAGGCTCTGGATTCTTCTGGAATGATATTTTTAGGTGTACAGTATACTTGTTGATAGCCAAAGATCCTGAGCTAAGTAGTCAGCACTGATCTTTCAAATAGTTGAAAGCCAATGTTGCTGCACTGGGCACCAATATTTTAAGGTCATTTTATTCTTTATTCCCCTTGTTCTAAAGGGAGGCATCTCCTTTCTAGGAACTTCTGGGGACACAGGAAGTGCTGCCATTGAGAGTGTTCAAGGATCCAAGAATGTGGACATTATTGTTCTGTTGCCGAAAGGCCATTGCTCAAAGATTCAGGAGCTCCAGATGACAACAGTGCTAAAAGAGAATGTCCATGTGTTTGGAGGTAGGTGCAGGGACTGTGTGGTCCAGTTCCAATGGCTGTTTTCATAGGTAAGATCAGTCATGTATTGAGCTGCCTTGGCTTTAGCAAGTTCTTGGCTTCACAGCCTTCCACACTAACTGGCATATGGCTTTAGACCTGCATTTACTGTGTTGAACTGTTAGAACTGGTTCAAGCATCTGTCAGTGCTACCTCTGCGAAGTCCCCACTTGCCAATGTCACATGAAGGCAGCCATGCAGAACCATAACTTAAGCCAAGCAACGTGCTCAGTTCCAGGGTTTCAGAAATGTTGAGGGCACAAACATGTTTCATTGTTGAGAGAATGTGTTAGTGCATGCTGGCAGACCATGTCCTTCCTCAGAAGGCAGACAGCTAGGCCATGAATGGAGTTAACTGGGTCAAGTATTAAATAAGAAGTTGCCTGATGCTGCTATTACCAGTTCCATTATGGCTGGCTGTGTAATGAAGACCTCAGCTTTGTCATAGGAACAATAGCATTCTGTGGTTGGAGAAAGGAGAAAATCAAGCTTTTCGTGCTACACCAAATATCCAGTGGTTAGGAGACTGATAATGGAAGTGAGTATAAAATGTTTCCATCATTAGGAGATTGATAGCAGAGGACAGGGGGCGGGAGGAGGGGGTATGGGTGGAGCCATAGCTTAGGTGATTGATAGCAGTGGACAGGGGAGTATGGGTGGAGCCATGGTTCTATTTTCACCTTTCACTCCTTGCTTGACCTCACTGAGGTGCAAGGAGAGGCATATGAATATGAATTTTAGGGAGTCTTGGTTGAGGTTTTACATACTTTGGTCATTCAGCCTTGCATTTTTTTTTAATCACTCTCTTGAAACACAGGAAATGGTCTAGCAATAAATAAATATAAGGTGCTAGAGAGATGGCTCAGTGGTTAAGAGCACTGGCTACTCTTCTAGAGGGCAGGGTTCAATTCCCACCACCCACATGGCAGCTCACCATTGGCTGTAACTGCAGTTCCAGTGGGATCTGTCGTCCCTTTCTGGCTTGCATGGGCACTGTATACACATGGAACACAGACATACATTCAGATAAAATGCCCATATGCATAAGATAAAATAAGCTTAAAATAGATAAATACAAATAAAATAAAATGTCTTCTACAACTGGCCTGGGTCCTAGTATAATCCTGTGCTGGTTTGAATGAGAATGGCTTTCGTAAGCTCATATGTTTGAATGCTTGGTCTCCAATTAGTGGAACTCTTAGGGACGGATTAGGAGATGCAGCTTTGTTGGACAGAGGTGTGTTGCTGGGGGGTGGGTTTTGAGATTTCAAAAGCTCAACCAGAACCAGTCTCAATCCTCCCCACCCCCATGCCACCCTCTGTTTGTGGATCAGATGTAAATTTTCAGCTACTGCTCCAGCCAGAATGCCTGCTGCCAAGAATCCTGCCATGATGATCAAGAACTAACCCTCTGAAAGTGTAAACAAGCCCCTGACTAAATGTTCCCTTTTACAAGTTGCCATGACCATGGTGTCTCTTCACAACAATAGAACAGTAACAAATACAAATCGCAGGGGGGCATATTTTTATGTTAACATACCACCCCTGATGAGAAGTTCAAACAGTGGGGAAAAGTCTTGTCATCAGAGCAGCAGGAATGCCCTTTGTCTATTTTCTCAAAAGCAGGGAAGAAACCCCTCTGCTCTTCTTTGGCAAGCATGTGTATATTCCAGTGTAAAGTCCGTACCTTGGTAATTGCCCATATCTGACTGCATTTTTCTTTGGTCATTGTTAGACTTTAATGAACAATGTTCAGGCTCCTGAGGACCCAGCTGTTTCCCACGTGTCAAGCTTGCTAGTCATGGGGTCTAGGTCCTAGCATCAAAATTAAGAATTGTTTTTTGTACTCCAGTCCTCCTCTCTTGCCTTGTACAAGATGGACCTGAGGACTTTCATCTAAGGGCATGAGTGGCATCTTCATCTGGGAGCTGGAGAACATCACTCACCTATGAAACAGTGGCAGCTTTGTGGTTGTTGAGGAGTCTAGCATGTCATTATCGCTAGAGCTAAGGTGTTTCTGTTCTGTATGTGGTCTGTGCATCGAGGAAATAGTTCAATTTGTTTATAAGCAGTACTGTTCACATTCTTTGTCTTCTTAGAGGCTTCAGGTGTGACTGTTAGGAGGATGTGTGTATATTCAGGGGCTAATAGGAAAGACGTGTTTTCCCTTTGTGAGCTCAAGGAGCAGGGGTGGACCACATGGATGCTGAGTTTAAGCTTTATTAATTCATCATTATTATTACTGCATGTGTGATGAGTAGTCAGATGCCCGTGACACAGTGACCGCATGGATGTCAGAGGATAGCTTTGTGGGGGTCGTTTCTTTCCTTCTACCTTGATATGGGCACCAGAGATCAAACTCAGGTTGCCAAACTCATGTGGTGTATGCCAGGCTTATGCCACTGTATGTTGGAAGAATATACTTTTTAAAAAAAAATTATAGTGGGTTGTAGCTAAGAGATTGCGTGGAGTCTCAGAAGAGATATTGGACTTTGGATTTTTCAACAGTCTTGAGACTGATAGACCATGGGGCTTGTAAAGTTGGACTAAATGCATTTTGCCTTATGATATGGCCACAAGCCCATGGGAGTCTGGGAGTAGAATATGGTAGTTTAAATGAGAATGGCCCCCATGGTCTTATATATCTGAGTGCTTGGCCCCCAGTTGGTGGAACTACTTAGGAAGGATTAGATGTGGCCTTGATAAAGTTGTGTCACTGGAGTGACTTTGAGGTCAACAGCCCATAGCCATTCCCAGTTAGCTCTCTGTGCCTTGTGCTTTTGGACAAGAACCTAAGTTCTTAGCTATTGCTCCAGAACCATGACTGCCTGCCTGCTTGCATGTTCATAGCTCTCAAGGTCTCAGACTCTAGCCCTCTGAAACTGTAAGTCCCCAAATCTCTTTCTTTTCCAAGTTGCTTCTGTCAGAGTATCTTTATTAGCAATATAAAAGTGTCTTACTCAGCCCCTGGATTTATGAAAATAGTAATTTCCATGTACACTCTGTGATTCCTAAGCATCAAGTACTTAGACTCTAGATGCTTATTGATTATAGTTTTTTTTTAAATTGGAATTAACAGAAAATCCAACTGAGACTACCTGAAAGAACAGCTTCCAGCTTCTATAACTGGGATGTCCAGGGGTGGAGCTGGCTGTCACTTGGTTGGTTCTGGGACTCAACATTACAATCAGGAACCCAAGTACTTCCCAATCTGCCCTTCTCAATCCTAGGTTCCTTCCTCTTGAGGTCACAGTATGAAGACTTGAAGTAACCAAGTTTCTCCTTTCCTGTGGTTTTTCCTTAAAAGCAGTGGCCATTTCTCTAGAACCCCAGAAACCATTCTTCTGAGTCTCAGTGGCCTAAACTTCTCACATGTCCAACTTGGACTGAATACTGACTTTATGGGCTTCCCAGGCACAGATTGGCTTGACCTTAGCAAAAGAATGGGGCCAACATTACTGGATCAGAATGATTGGGGTTACATCTGGTCCCGCATCTGTATTACTGCACTATAGTGATGAGAAAAGAAAGTTTTACACCCCTAATGGCCGTCCTGGTACTTACCCCCAGTAATCGTCACCCCTTCTGCTTGAGGTATGGATCCAATTGGAGAATTAGATACAGGTAGCAGGTATCAATACTGGTACAGTTACTGAGGCAGCTAGACTAGGGTGCTGATATGTTAAACTAATAGATGATTTACCCAATAATTCACCCCCATAAATGAAACCAATGTACACACCTAACTTCAGGGAGAAAGTTTCTTTTCTCCCAATGAGGACAAATACTTAGGGTCACAAGAACAAGAGACCTGGATTTGACATCTAAGGAGCTTATACAGAGCCTGGAAAGCCAGGCTAACCCAAGTGAAAGTGAAGGAAGCAGAGGCTAAGCCAGAGGGAAGTGAGTGCCAGGGGCTTCTACTGCTGAGAGCTGCCTGCTTCCTCTCCCCTGGCAGTGGAAGGAAACAGTGATGAGCTTGATGAACCCATCAAGGCCGTGTTTGCTGATATGGCCTTTGTCCAGAGGCACAACCTGATGAGCTTGAACTCCATCAACTGGTCTCGGGTCCTGGTGCAGATGGCACACCACTTCTTCGCTTATTTCCAGTGTACACCATCCTTGGACACGCACCCCCTGCCCACAGTGGAGGTGGTAGTGCCGACAGGGGCTGGGGGTAACCTTGCAGGTAAGGAGACCCTGGGATGCAAATGGACTTTCCAGAAAGCATCCAGTCTTTCAAGTTGTCTTCTGCCTACAAACATGGAGAGAAAGAAAGTTGTGTTTTGTTCTAAAGAGGACAGACAACCACACGGGAATGCCTTCTAACTTGCAGAGGCTGAGAGTGGAACATTCCAGGGTTCTGAAGCAGAAAGAGATTGAGAGCTCAATCCTGGGAAGTTTCAATACCCTCGCCTATGCTTGCACAACTGCTAGTAGACAGAACTCAAGGCTCAGCCACCAAATATAGCTCAGTGTCCTTTCCTAAAGTTTGTACTTGATTCCCAGCTCCACCCACTGCCTGCTGAGGGATGCCCGCCTCGTGCCATGGCACAGTGTTTTCACTACCCAGGGACCATGTGAGACAGAAAGGGCTCTGGCATCGGGAGTCCGGACCTGGCTCTGCTTTTTACTAGATGAATGGTTAAGAGTTCCTCAGACTCAAGTCCTCAGCTGATCACATGCTCAGAGCTGTCTGTGAGAAACAAGTCTGACTGAGGGTGCAGTGCTGTGGCATCAAATATTAATGAACATTCTCAACCATTAACTATGCACCAAGTGATGTTGTTCTAAGTGCTCTTCCTGGGTTAGCGATTTCATGGGATTAGAACAACACAGCTGTCTCCCGTGTACATGGACAATTAGGTCTAAGACCCCTGCAGATACCAAAATATGCAGAGATTCAAGTTCCATATGTAAAATGGCATGGTGTTTGCATATAGCCTATGTGCATATACTCGTGTACTTTAAATCACCTCTAGATGATATCGAATAACTAATACAATAAGCAAATCTCTAAATGGCCATTGTGTTTAAGGGAATTATGGTGAGAAATAGTCTCAATGTGTTTAATACAGATGCATTTTTTTTTGAGAAGCTCTCACTATGTAACTTAGGATGCCCTAAGGCCCTTAGACTAGCCTAGACTCCATCCTCCTGCCTCAGCTTCTCAGCTTCTGGAAACATAGGGTGTATCACCATACCCTGCTTCAGATAGTTTTGATTCATGGTCAGTTGACTCTTTAGATGCATAAGAAGACTCTGTAGATGTATCCAGGGTCCACCTGTTCTAGTCTTATTGTTTTAGAGTAAGGGACCAGACACAAAGACAAGCTAGCTTGCCTCTGTTTACACACTGGTTGGTAATGGAGCCAAGCTGACAGCCCAGATAGGCTGGTGTCTACATCTCTTCTGTTTCTCAATGAGGCAATGGTGTTAGGGTCTCTGGTAGCTCTGTCCCTGCCATTGCTTCTCAAGACACCAGGGATAGAGTGGGTGAGATGACAAAAACATCTGAGTAGTTAGGAGGCTCCTTGACTTCTTATAGGACGATAAGGTGACCGTGTGCTGGCAGTCAGACAAGGAAGGCTGCTTGTCATCCTCACTACTCAGAGGATGACACCAAGTGTGTTTCCCTTTCATGTCACCTTCCAGCTAGCGATGCCACCTGTGCCCTTCATAGTACCTGTCACAAATAAACACATGGGCAATACCTGTGGACAACATTCCCACCTGGGATTTCTCCATAAGGACGTGTTTGACCTTAAATCTTTGGGTCCTTCTGAGCTTCCATTTTTCCTCATCACTGAAAAACATTATAATTCTTCCATGAGAATCAAGTGACATAAGCGTGTGAATGTGCTTCCCAAACTTAAGTGTGATATTGATAAAACATCCCCTCCCTGAAAAAAAGTAAGGGCCTAAAGAGAGAACTCAGTAGGCAAGGTGTTTGCCACACAAATCTGAGGACCTGAGTTTGGATCCTTAGAGCCCACATAAAACTAGATATGGTAGTGCATATCTATAATCTGTGTTCCAACAGCAAGACAACAGAGATAGGAGAAACCCTAGAAGCTTGTGGGTCACTAGCCTTGCATATCAGCAGTGAACAGCAGACATCTTCCAAAAACAAGTTGGGAGGCAAAGGCCTAGACTCTGCACATTGGTAGGATTTGGGCAAGGTAATTCAGCCTTAGCACCTTCAAGATGCTAGGGGTTGACTCACAAAACTTTATGTTAGTCCCTGGTAGGTGACTGAAACATAGACAGGACACAGTGACCATCCAACTACTCTTCCTCTTCTCTCTTCCTATGTCCCTCTTATCACTCTCATTTTCACACAGCAAAAAGTTTATCTGTTTTTATTAAACTCACATTTTTTAAAAAAAATTCTTTGCTTTTATCTAAAAATCCTTTTGCTTTCCGGTGTTCCTAAGCTGGGTGCATTGCTCAGAAGATGGGCCTGCCAATCTCTCTGGTTGGGTCCATGAACCGCAATGACATCATTCACAGGACTGTCCAGAAGGGAGACTTCTCTCTGTGTGAGGTTGTCAGAACAACCCTGGCATCTGCTATGGACATTCAGGTGGGCCTCCGGTGAGAAGAGCAGATCTGGCCGACTGTTGGTGGGGCAGGACTGGGTCAGGGTTGGAATGAGGGTGCTCAGGATTCTACCTCTCCATTCAGGTGCCCTACAACATGGAGAGGATCTTCTGGTTGCTCTCTGGCTCTGACAGTCAGATGACAAGGACCCTCATGGAACAGTTTGAAAGAACCCAAAGTCTGCACCTACCCAAGGACCTACATAGCAAGGTTGGTCATTGGCCACACCCTGAGGGGGTGGGGGTGGGGTGTCTCTGCAATCTCCACAGCCATCGGAGTGACCTCTGGGAAAAGCAAGAAGCAAGGTTTGTTCAACAGAACTCAGTAGGCAGTGTTGGTTAAGACTTCTAGAGTCTGATCTCTAGTGGCTGATTTTAGGCATGTTTAAGCACAGCACAATGTGGTGAACATTATTCTTATAATGATTAACTCGGTCCTGTGTGCACAACAAAGCATATATAAATTTCCTTGAGGAATAAAGTAAGCTCCATACAGATCAAACCTAACTACATCAAAATTCATTGTAAAGTCTATAAAGATTGGTTCTTTAGGTTGACTGATGGGGGGGGTGGGCAGGGAGGGGAAGGGCCAGTGCCAGAAAAGTCTCTACCACACAGAATAAAGGTCACCAGGCTAGTAACCAAGTCTACAAGTCTACATCCAGCCTTCTAGGAAGATGGCAGTTGTTGCATGAAACAACACTGTGTTCCATTCCAGGTTCCCCTAGTACTTACCTGTGAGCACAGAAGACCTCTGTCTGTTCCTCCTACAGCATCTCGTGGAGGAAGGAAAGGGTACAGCCACAGGACAGACTTGGGGTTTGGAAACCTGAGAGAGGGAAGGGGACACCTGGTTTTGGGGCATCATCTGTGAGCCAGGAACTTTCATGGCTAACACTGACTGAGTGAGGAGAGTCAGTTGTGAGATGCTAAGCTAGTTTTTATAACTGCAGTGCCTCCTTTTCCTCATCTGTAGAGGGAGGTTGATAAGAAGCCCTGTCTCATAAGGTTGCTGTGAAATTTGGGTCAAAAGATAAATGTAGGCACTTTACATACTGCTGGAAATGTACAGCTCCATACAGTTACTATTTCTATGTTTATGTATTATTGTTGTTAATTTCCAATAATAGCAACATCAGAACAAAGACAAAGCCATTCTGCCCTTCCAGTATAGACAGAAACCATAGCCACTGTTGACCTTTATCTCCCTCCTTTGTCCTTATCTCTGTCTCTTTTAGAGAAAGAGAAACTTTATTTAGTTAATAAGTAAGTTTTATTTGTTTTAAGAAACTAGTTAGAAAGCATTGCCTGGTGGCCATTCACTGGGAGCCCAGAGGTGGACCTGGCCAGAGTCCATCTTCCTGGCCAGTATTTAATTAAAGCTTGCTTCAAGAAGGGGGGGGCGGGGGCCTGGAGAAATGACTCAGAGGTTAAGAGCACTGGCCAGAAGTCCTGAGTTCCATTTCCAGCAACCACACGGTGGCTCATGACCTTCTATAATGAGATCTGACGCCCTCTTCTGGCCTGCAGACATACATGCAGACACTCAGCTGGCTGGCTAGGTAGGTAGGTAGGTAGATAGATAGATAGATAGATAGATAGATAGATAGATAGATAGATAGATAGATAGATAGATAGATAGGTAGGTAGGTAGGTAGGTAGGTAGGTAGGTAGGTAGGTAGGTAGATAGATAGATAGATAGATAGATAGATAGATAGATAGATAGATAGATAGATAGATAGATAGATAGGTAGGTAGGTAGGTAGGTAGGTAGATAGATAGGTAGATAGATAGATAGATAGATAGATAAAAGCATGATGATACACAAAGTTCTAGAATGTGCTCCTTCTTGCTTTCACAGTTTGACTTTATCTCAGTGTCTTCCACGTGAAGAGAACCCTTATTTACCACCTTGGCCTACCCAATTCCTTTAACTTAGTGCCTTATATGACATAATTGGCCATGGTTAGTGTCCCTTCTGAGGGGTTCTTCTCAAAACCAGACACAGTTATCTGGACTGAGCTATTCCCTTAAAGATCAGAATGGGACTTCTCTCTTTTAGAATCTATACTGCTTTAAAAAGAAAAAGCTTTTCATAATTTTTATTTAATGTGTGTTTGCTTGTTTATGTATGTGTACCACATGCATGCAGTGCCTGTGGAGTCCAGGAGAGGGCATCAGATCTCCCTGGAAATGGGAGTTACACGTGGTTACCACTGTGTGGGTGCTGAGAACCAAACCTGAGTCCTCTACAAGAGCAGCAAGTGCTCTGAGTAGCCGAGCCATCTCTTCAGCTTTCTGCTGCCCTTGATAAAGCCGAACATTAGTTTGTTTGGCCCATGGTTTGTACAGACATCAGTATTCCTTCTCCTTATGTGAGATCCTCCATTAAAACTGGACACCAAAAAACTGGACACCATATCCCCCGTTTCTTCATTTTCTCCCTCTTCTCTACTCAAGAACACTGTATGTGCTGGAAGGGCATTCATTAATTCATCCATCAGTCCATTCATTTATTCATTCATCCATCCCTCCACTCATATTATCTATCTGCTGTGGTTCAAGAACTATGTTAGGTGCTGGAAATACAATATCCATAGGATATTACATAGGCATAGGGAAAATACAGCTATCACATTGCATAGAAGGTGGTAGAGTGCATGCTTAGTATGTAATTGGCCTTGTATTCAATTCTCAGAACTGGGAAAAGGAGGAATAAGAGGTGGGTGAAGAAGAGGAGGAAAAGGGTGTTGGCTGCTATCTCTGACCCTAACCAGGAATAGCTGTATAAACAGTCTATCATCCATGTGGCCTCTAATGCCATTAAGTACATGCAGGGTGCTTGCTATGTTGTAAGCATGCAGGACATCTTCAGAGAATGATCTAGCATACTAACCATGCTCAGGGAGCACTGAGAAGAGAGTCTTCCTTCGTCTGTGAGTACTAGGTTTCCCAGGGGAGGTACTCCTAAGCAGGTAGGAACTGACAAGGTAGTTTTCACGCCATAAACGTTTGGATACTCATGACTTCTATCAGGCTGTAGAACAAGACTGTATGCTAATTCACTTCATCTGCGAACTATATCGAGATGTACCCAAAACTTCTACAAATCCTTCTGCTATGTAGGCTCAAAACTGTAATTGGCTCAAAACTCATAAATTGATTTTACTGTGAGTTCCTGGTGTGGGTGTGGCTCTGTATGTAGCAGGGGTCTAGCCCTTCTTCTGTGATTCACCAATCCCAACATACACGCCTGCCCCATGACCTTTCAGCTTTCAGAGGCAGTGACATCTGAGTCAGCGTCTGATGAGGCCATCACCCAGACCATGGCCCGCTGCTGGGAGGAGAACCAGTACCTACTGTGCCCCCACTCGGCCACAGCGGTGAACTACCATTACCAGCAGACTGACAGTGGGCAGTCCAGGTACCAGCAGTGCAATCTGGGATACTGGGGCAAGCCTCTTCTCCAAGCAGGGCATGCAAGACTAAGGATAGTGACATCAGTAGGCCTGATGGGTCCTGTACCCACCATGGGTCCTAGAGCTCTGCTAAGCAGAAGTGTGAACTATATCCCAGGTCGTGAGGGGGATGATGGCTGAACTGGGTCTTTATTGGAATACTTTGAAGGCTTATTATATAGATTAGTTCAAGGTATTAATCATGTGTTTGTCTCTCTCTGCTTTGCCCTACCTGTCCCTATCCTTCCCCCTGGTCCTCCTTCCTCTGTCTTCTCCATTCCCATCTTTGTGCCTGTTCTCTCCTATCCTGCCCCATCACCAGCAGCATCCCCCGGTGCTGCCTGGCCCCTGCCTCAGCAATCAAATTCCCAGAAGCGGTCCAGGCCGCTGGGCTGACTCCCGAGACTTCCGCAGAGATCCTGGCCCTGGAGCACAGGGAGACACGCTGTATTCCAATGCGGAGAGGAGACGACTGGACACAGATGCTGTGGGACACAATTGAGGGCCTGTCCCAGCGGTGGAATGGGTGTGGAGAGACCACTTCAGAATAGCCAGGCTGGAATGGGTTTGAAAACTCTTGTCCCAGGGATGACTGGGACAAGATGGCTCAGTGGTTAAGAACTCTTGCAGCTCTTCCAAGGGACCCAAGTTTAGTTCCCAGTGCCCATGTCAGGTGGCTCACAGTCATCTATAACTTCAGCTGTAGGGTTTTTGACACCTCTGTAGGCAATGCACTCGTACATGGATACACATTCTGTTGTGGGAAATACTAAAAAACGAGCCCACCAACTTTCCGAGGTGCCTGACTATGCTCCCACGCTCCTGCCGGCCCACCAACTCTCTGGTCATCCCAGACCACAGAGCTCCCGCTGGACCATTTCTCCAGTAGGGGCCCCTGAGTTCCTCTCACTATCATGCAGCACCCATGCACCCCACAGTCAGCCATCTCAACCTAACTACCCAGTCAAATTATGACTCTTAAAGCTTAATTAACCAGCCAGATTTATAATTCAATAAAATCACAATTTACAAGATGCCAGTACAGTAATTTCAGAGCTAATTGATAATGATATAAACTTTATCCCAATATTTCTAACCTTGTGAAATCATATCTACTTGTGGCTGGAAATCTCCAGGTAGGTACATGTCAGCAGCCATCTCCTCTCTCTTCGACTCTTAGCTCCGCCTCCCTTTTCTTTGCCTAATCGCAAGCCTCCCACTGCCTTAATGTGATTGGACAGGAGCTATCCTGCAACACATATAATATGTGATTAAAAATAATAAAGCTAAGTCTTTTTTTTTAAAGTTTCTTGTTCTAGCTGAATGTGGTAGTACATGCCTTTAATTCCAGCATTCAGCAGGAAGAGACAGGCAGGTCTCCGAGAGTTCTAGGTCAACCTTGTCTATATAGAAAGTTCCATGGTATATTTGTGTCTTTAAAAATATGTGTATTCTTGTCCCAAGGAGAAGTGTCCCTGCTCCTGGGAAAAGCTATTGCAGTCCTTTCCCGGGAATCTGCCCCTTGCCTTTATTCTATGGGCGTAGAGTGAGCCGGGGTAGAGGGTGGCTGATGTCGAAAGATCCAGCAGTATCATTGCTTAATATGCAAGTTTCACGGCTTCACATGACGAGCCTTTTGGACGTGGGGTCAACTTCAGCGCAGAGGGGTCAGAATCACAGACCTACGACAGGGGGCTGCTTACCTTTATACTGGCCTGGGTCCTAGGATCTCTGACTCTTTGTTTAACCACCAAACCAAATTCAGAGCCTTGGTCCTCCTTGACAGATGCTTTCAACCTGCTGAAGCATTGGGAATGTTCCTCTGACAGTTGGATGGGGGCTCTGAACGGCTCTCGGGCAGATCAGAGCTGTAGGTTGAACGCAGACCCATTGGCCTCTGAGAGGTGATGCTGAGGCATGGGCCACATCCATCTGCTGCACCAGGTTGGCTCAACAGAGCAGGCAGGGGAGCAAGGAAGCCTGTGTGGATAGAAGTTGATCACTAAATTGAAGGTTGTGTGAGATAGAAAGTTATGGTGGCATCATTGTACCAACCGGGTCAGCTAGCTTTTCAGTTATTTATGTTACTGGGTTCAGATCTTACGGGTAGCAGGAGAGATTTCAGGTAAATGCAGGCCCACAAGTAACAGTAGCAATCCCCATGCCCTGGATAGTGAACTTCCCTCTAGAAAGACGGAGATAGAAGTGAGTAGAGAAATGTTTTTGGCACTGGACGATGCTACTGCTCCACTCTATGGCCGCTCTGACCTCATCTACTTGAGCCTCAGGAGTTCCTCACTCAAAGGTCTGAGAATGCTGGCCGTCCAGGACCAGTCTGATTGGTGTGCCCCATCAGTACATGCCAGATCCACTGGTGGGGGCTGACAGGCCAACTGCCAGCTACATAGACAGGCCGCCCCTCCCCTGGAGTGAAACTTCTGACCTTCCTGACGGAACATCAAGACCAAGATAAAAATCTGTGACCTTCGCGGGAAAAACTGCAGAATGTCCCAGGCACCCGACCCAGGGCTTGGCCCATAGCTCACTTCCCCTTAGCTCCCCCTCCCAACTTCCTCATTCAGGGCTTGGCCCATAGCTCACTTCCCCCTAGCTCCCCCTCCCAGCTTCCTCATCCCTACTGCTTAAAAACTGCTGTCTGTGTGACAATAAACGAGACCTTGACAACGGAACCTTGCTTGGTCTCCTTCTTTTCTCCCCCCCTTTGACCCTCAGGTAGCACCTCTTCAGGACCCTGAATAACTAGACCTGCTGGATGGGTCAATCCACATCTCTCTAGTCCTGAGGGAGAGGCTGCAGAGAACCCACTACTAGAAAAATAGCCATTGAGAACTAGTATTCAGTAGGGAAGAGTAGGAATGCCGGACCTATGCGGGGGGAGGGGTAAGGATGGTAGGGCAAGGCTCAAGGAACAATAGTGACTTCTCATAGGCAACAGCACATCAGTTCCTGGAATGTTACCATCCACAGTATCAGACACTTGGAACCACTAGGGACCACTTACCTATTGA
The DNA here is from genome assembly GCA_036184795.1 of Tokudaia tokunoshimensis. Classification (NCBI taxonomy): domain Eukaryota; kingdom Metazoa; phylum Chordata; class Mammalia; order Rodentia; family Muridae; genus Tokudaia; species Tokudaia tokunoshimensis. The sequence goes on along the minus strand of BTHU01000002.1, from coordinate 91,880,585 downwards.
GTTTGACAGACTCAATGCTCAGGGCACCATACTGCGTGAGACCTATGAATATGTCTTAATATCATTTTGCATTTGTGCATGTGTTGTTGGAGACAGGGTCTGTTGTTCACTGCTGCCTAAGGCAGACTAGCCGGCCTGAAGGTCCCTTCCTGGGATCCCTTGTCAGTTCCTTCCATCTTGCTGCAGGAGTGCTGGGAGTGTGCACTGCCTCATCTGACCTTGACACAGGATCAGGAGATCCAAATTTAGGTTCTCAGGCTTGCAAAGCAAGTACTTTACCCACTGAGTCATTTCCCAAGCCCTTTAACTTTAGTAAAAGAACAACAACAACAACAACACACTCCTGACCTCATTCTTCAGTGACAGAGTCCTGAGAGAGAGGACCAGGATATTAGAAGATAAAGAAGGTAATAAAGTTTGTGATCAGGAGGTCTTGCACAAGCTATGCCTTATGCCGAGAAAGCTTATTAAAAAGTACAGCAGCCTAAATACTATTTCCAGGGGAGAAATGGGACAGTCAGCAGAAACTATATTACAATGGGACAAAGTCAGCATGAGGCTTATCAAGCAATATTAGACACAGGGAGCACAGGTATCTCAAGAGCAGTACAGACTGAGCACACAGCAGTCTCGGGACTGATAACTCCCAGTCTTTTCAGTTGGGAGAAAGTTTTCAGGAATGGAAGCTAACTCCTTTGAGGCCCATGTCTCAGCCACAGACTGGCCTTGCCAAGTCAGCTCCTGAGCAAGGACACAAAACTAGATTCCTTTTGTCTTTTCCTCGGGGCCTCTGAGAAAGCCTTGGATCAGGCTGGCCCTCAACACAGTCCATCTTGGAATAGCAAACAATTGTTTGGCAGTTTTCAAATACTTTTGTAGAGCAAGAGCCCTATGGGGGCCATGGAGGTGATTCAGCAGGCAAAGCCCTTGTGCACATGTCCAGTCACCTGAGTTTGGTCCCCAGAACCCACATAAAGGTGGAAGGAGAGAATCTACTCACATCATATACATGCAGTAATAATACATACAAGTAAACGAATTGTAAACTGTCATAGAGTGTTCTTGATAGCACCTACAAAGTGTCCGTTGCTGCTTTACAGAGATTAATTCATGGGATCCTGATAACAGTGTGGTGAGTCCATTTTATGAAGGAGCCAACCTGGGTTCTGGGACGTAATGGCTTTGAGTTCTGCGTGAAGTGTTCATTGAAGCTCTTCTGGAGAGCCTGTGAGAATCCCTTGGGTTTCCAACTTCCTCCTATTCTCCACTCCTCTTTGTCGTCCCCCTCCCCCTGACCCCATTCTTTGTCCCTGGTCCCCACATCCATCTTCGTTATGTGTGAGAACCTGACTGTGCTTTCCCAGAAGGCCCACCTCCTAATAGTCCCACTCTCTATGGGCCAAGCATTGAAACACGTGAGACTATGGGGGCCAAACCTATCAAACCATCACAGATTCCATTCCAATCTCCCCAGATCAGGGAGAGGTTAAGCATTGAAGCCGCATGTTTATAGTATGCCATTCTGCCAGACACACACACACACACACACACACACACACACACACACACACACACCAATGTATTAATTAACGGGAAAAGGCAGGAATCTGTTTCAGATTAGATTAGGAGCAGTTGCAATCTTTCTTAAGTCACATGTCTGCTGGTAGCAGAAGCATAGAGCAACCATTTCGTCTGTGTGGGTCTCAGTTTCCTCTTCTGATGACCAGAATACTTTTGTGCAGGTTTGCTTTGAGGATTCTATGAAATAACAGATGTCTTTCTAAGCGCCAAGTAAACTCTCAATGCCACACAAACCCGCCTTCCGACTAACACAAAGATAACCCCCAACAATCCAGTAATTTGAAGTTAACTTGTGATTTTTACTAATTGTTTTGTCAGCCTTATCTTGACTGAGAGACTGCCTGTCCCTTGTGGATTAATTCTTCCCAGGTTTTGCTCCAGTCCATCGCTCATACCACTCTGAAGCCAAGGTAGAGGTGATCTGGCCTGGCTGATGTGCCTAATCACAGGGTCTGCCCAGGTAGTCTGGGGGCTGAGTGCCTCAGATTAGTGTTGCTAGCCCACTAAGCCTTGCTAGTTTGCAAAGATGAGCTGAGTTCTTTATAAAAAGTACCTTCCAGGCATGGTTCCTCCGATTTTTGCAGGGAGCATATGAACAGGTACTGTTAGGGATATTGTTTTATAACATTGTGTTTATTTACTTAATTTGTGTGTGTCTGTGTATGTTAGTTCAAGCCATGACGGACATGTTGGGGGGTCAAAGAACAACTTGTTGGAGTTGGTTTTCTCCTTCCACCATATGAGTCCAGTGCATGGGCCCGTTTTGTGTCAACTTGACACAACCTAGAGTCATCAGAGAAGAAGGAGCATCAGTTGAGGAAATGCCTCCGTGAGGTTCAGCCATAACATTTTCTCAACTAGTGATCACTAGGGTAGGGCCAAGCTCATGGTGGATGGTGCCTCCCATGGGCTGGTGGTGCTATGTTCTGTAAGAAAGCAGTCTGAGCAAGCCAGAGGAAGCAAGCCAGTAAGCAAAACCCCTCCAAGGCCTCAGCATCAGCTCCTACCTCCAGGACACAGCCCCAAATGTGGCCTTCTCTGAGAATATGTGACTGGAGCCAACCTGGTAGGAGGAGCTGCAGAACCAAGACTGTTGTACAGGAGAGGCTAGCAGTGTGAGGAGAAGGCCGTTTTGGTCTCACAGAACACTGTACCAAGGAGATCCTCCTGGGTTCTAGCCTACCTTCTCCCCCTCAATGACTTGGACATTGTAGTGATTTATTATAAATCAAAAAAATCCAGTCAGATCAGTGGTGGGCACACGCCTTTAATCCCAGCACTCAGGCTAGCGAATCTCTGCGATAGAAGCCAGCCTTGTCTACAGAGCCAGGTCCAGGACAGTGGTGGCTATACAGAGAAACCCTGTATCAAAACCACAAACAAAGAAAACAAAACAAAGTCCAGTTTGGGCACCAGGCTGGGGCTACTGCTACGGACAGAAAGAAGACAGTTTGCAGTTAAGAAATTGGCCACCTGCCTCCTAAATGGACCCTGAATGGTAATTAAGCAAAGCCAAGGCCCTGTAACAGGTGCAGTGTCAAGAATTAAAGCAGAGCTTGAGTCCCTCAGATAGAGGTAAAACTGCAAAGAACCCCTCCTTAGTTAGCTTGCCTGCTAAGGACCCCTTTCGAGGGTCACCGCTCCCTCATCTCTTATCTTCCTATCGTCTCTCATCCAAGGCTCACTCCTCATCAGCTTGTAAAACAGAGTCAGTATCACTGGTTCAGACCCAGCTGCGTGTAAGCAACCCAGCAAGCAAAGATGAGCTATCTCTGGCTCCCTCAGGGAAAATAAGCCCTCCAAATCCACTGGAAAGCCCTGGCAATAATTCTCACAGCCAGCAGAGGGCAGCAGAACACACCCAAAGTCCTCGATCTAAAGTAGGTGGGCGTCCAAACCACACTCCTCTTGCCGTCACTCATGGGCAAACCACCTGTCTGACTTTGATTTCTGAAGGCTGGGGACCTTGAAGGCTGGAGGATCGAACCTAGGACCTTGCACATGCAAGGCAGGTGCTCTACTACTGAGTCACACCTCAGGCTTGGCCCAGAGGATGACCTCAGGTGTTGTTCAGCAGGCGCTGCCCTTTATTTTATTTTATTTTATTTTATATTTTTTAGACAGTCTCTTTCATTGTCCTGGAGCTCTCTAAGCAGCAAAACTGGTTAGTCAGCAAGTCCTGGATTCTGTCAAAAATAACTTTAAATTAAAAAAAAAGTATTGCATTCTTATTATCGGTGCCTCTTTCCTTTTAAAAGTTCACAGATGCCTCCCGAGTGTGTCTGTAATTTCTGAGAGAGCGATAGTAGCTGGAGGCGGGGAGGCCCAGTACGCAGGCCCATGTCTGTGCAAAGGCCAGGGGAGGAGTCAGGTGTCCGGTTCTGTGACTCTCCACCTTATTCCCTCGAGGCAGCATCTCTCGCTGAGCCTGGAGCTAGGCTGGCAGGCTGCAAGCCACAACCATCTCATTTCCACCGCCACAGAGCTGGGACTGCAGGTGTTCGAGCACAGCCACAGGGAGCTTCCCATGTGGACACTGGGGAATCCCAGCTCGGGATTTTGTCTTTGGGCAGTAAGAGCTCTTAACCATTGAGCCATCTTCTCAGCCCCTCAATGTTGTCTTAAATAGTTTTTAGTTTTGTGATAAAACTGTCTTAAACATGCATAAATGTAAAACTTCTTACTGGAACACTTCTCTATTGCTTCAACTAGGAATTGCTGATGTAAACAGAGAAGCAGGAAAGTCAAAATAACCTCGCTACTGTGTAACACGCATGTGCTGGTACCAAGACTGCGGTGCAAGGGGACTGCGGCAGTGTCCTCCCAGCATGTGACCACTGCAGATGTCTGTTGACTTGTTTTTCTCCCATTGTGGTGCAGGAACACCCCAGTCACAGCAGTTGGGAGGTCACTTACCCTTCTCTTAGAGCCAACTTGCCTCAGCCTCCTGAGTGACAGCGCTTATGACTGGTGATCGTGGGTTCAGGTACAAATGCAGACACTGGTCTTATGCAGTGACTTCATTTTTTAAGCCATTCAGATGGATCTAGAAATTTATTTGAAAAATAGTGTACAAACTCATACACATGAAAAACATTCCTGCTGTGTGTGTGTGTGTGTGTGTGTGTGTGTTTAGGCCAGAGAACACCTCTGGTGTTGTTCCTCAGGTGCTGTCTCTTTTTGTTTTTGTTTTTTTGTTTTTTGTTTTTTTTGGACACAATATTTCATTAGCCTATAGCTGGTTGGTCAGCAAGTCCTGGATTCCTGGATTCCCTTTTGAGAAATATCTCCCTCAGTCCTTGCTTCTTATAGGTGAGCAAACTGAAGCTCAGACAGGACCTCTGCCTTAGCCTTGGTACACAGACCATCAGGGTGGGGCAAATGAGAGCCACTTTGCACAGCCATTTCTCCTGGTAAGACCCTCAGTCAGTCAGAACAAACTTGGTCCTGGGGAAGGAGCCTGGGCGTGGGGTGGATTCTTTGTGGGGACTTCCCTGGAGATATCCAGTCACCAGCTTCCAAATCTGGGGAAAGGAGAGAATACTGGTGTTCACAGCCCCTGGAGAAAGGTAAGTGCGAGTTGTCTGAACTCCATGGTCCTCCTTCCCATGGTTGCCACCTTGTTCTGACCCTTTCGCTACCTGAGAAAGTTCACCTGGACTGGCTCTGCCTCACACTATAGGTATAGATATAGGCAAGACGGAGAGACATGGAGCAGATGCAAATGCCTTGTCCCCATGAGGAAGGATGGCGGAGCAGAGAGGCCATGACACCCTTTGTTCCCTGAGCTGAGCGGTACTGAGGGTGAGGGGCCTCTCTAGAATTCTTGTCAAAGGAGATAACAAGACTCATTATATTTAAAGCCAGTTTAGTTACATTTGAAGGGGGAGGTAAGGAGGAGGTTTTGATGAGATAACTAGTGGGTAAAGATGCCCCTTCATATGAGAGAGAGAGAGAGAGAGAGAGAGAGACAGAGAAAGAGAGAGAGAGAGAGAGAGAGAGAGAGAGAGAGGGATTGAGATCTAAAAGAGCAGGGGTCATATCAGAAACGTCACCGTGGTCATTCTAAGAAGCTTAGGTTAGTGCCATGAGGGTCTGGAGCACACTGGTCAGCCTTGAGCATATATTTGAGACCTCGAAGCCCCGCCTCCACAGTGACACACTTTCTCTAACAAGGCCACACCTCTTAATGGTGCCACTCCCCGTGGTCCAGGCATAGCCCCAGAGCTGAAGCCGGTGGAGCTGGTGTTAAATGATGGGATGAAGAGACTGAAAAACTGCGCTTTCAACGCTAGAAGGACCACGTTCAAGGAAGTTTGGAGGATGGGAGAGCAAAGGGTAAAGACAGGAGCGAAGTGAGAAAGAGTCACTGGGAAGAGGCAACCTAAGCCGGGGGATCGCCCCATCACACTGGTCTATGGGTGTGTCCGTGGGGCATTTTCCTGATTAGTGATTGATGTGAAATGGGCCACTCCTTGGCTGCTGGTCCTGGTTCATATAAAATAAGCAAACTGAGCAGGCCGTGGAGAGCCAGCTCCTGATCCGTGTCCCTCCATGGCCTTCGCTTTCACTCCTGCCTTGGCTTCCCTTGGTGACTAACTGTGTAAGGTGAAATAAGCCCTTTCCTCCCACGTTGCTTTTGGTCACAGCAATAGGAAGCAGACCAGGACACACGGTGAGTGAACATGTTGGGGTAGGGCCTACGTGGGCCTCAGTGAACATGTTGGGGTAGGGCCTATGTGGGCCTCAGTGAACATGTTGGGGTAGGGCCTACGTGGGCCTCAGCTTGATGAATAAAAGGAATGGAATAACTGGCTAAGCATGCCGAACTTGCAGACTTACTGTAAACCTCAGCGTCCACGGGCTCTACAACCAGACTTCACAGGCAGCACAGGAGACAGGCCAGCTCCTCTGATGCTCGGGTTGGTCCTGGTCATCTCTGAAAAGGACTGCAGGCTTCTTGGCATTCGGAATCTGCTCTCCTGGTCTCAATTTTCCAGATTGGTAGTCCCGTGGTTTAAGTGGTTGTTCTTGGTAGTTTTCAAGTTCTGCGAGCATGGTTCTTAGTCATGGTCCCCATACTGTACTGTAGATCTCTTGAACGTGTTTCTTAAAAACTTTATTTTTTTCAGAGGTTGGCAAGGTGGCTTAGCAGGAAAAGGTGCATACTGCCAAGACTGATGACCTGAGTTCAAGTCCCAAGATCCCCAAGGTAGAAGGAAATGGAAGAAATCAGCTCTCCAACTCTCTGTCTTCCCCATGTGTGCTACAGCTCCTGTATGATGCATTCATAACTGCACACTTATACACCCATACCCCTGCTTGGCACAAATGCAATAATAAAGGTTTTAAAACAAAATCTTATTGTTTTCCTAAGATAAAGAAAGCTTGCTGGAGGAGAGATGACTCAGCAATTAAGAGCACTTTCGACTGTTGCAGGGAGCCCAGATTGGACTCCCAGCACCTACGTTAGTGGCTCACAACCTCCTATAACTCCAGTTCCAGAGGACCCGATGCCCTCTTCTGACTTCCTCAGGTACCTGCGCACCCATGGTATACACACACACACACACACACACACACACACACACACACACACGTGTGTGTGTGTGTATATATATATATATATATATTTAAAAAAATAGGAAAGTATATTTTATCTGGGTATGGTCGCACCCGACTGTAATCTTAGCACTTGAGTAATAGAGTTAAGAGAATGATGAATTTGAATAGAGATGCAGGGCAGCAGAACTCTACAGTGTGACCGTGTCTCAAACAATAACAGAGAGTACATTTATTCATTTAACAATCAGGTTCATGAGGGTTATAGACACGGTTCATCTTGCCCCATTTTATGCAGTGCTGGGATGGAACACAGGGCCTCCTGTATCTAAGCAGTCACTCTGGTGATCTGAATAAGAGTGGCCTCCCATGAATTAATAGTTGAATGTTTAGTCACCAGGGAGCTCTGAAAGGATTAGAAGGATCAGGAGGTGTGGCCTTGTTGGAGGAAGCGTGTCACTGGGAGTGGGCTTTGGGATTTCAGAAGTCCAGGCCCAGTCTCTCTCTCTCTCCCTCTCTCTCTCTCTCTCTCTCTCTCTCTCTCTCTCTCTCTCTCTCTCTCTCTCTCTCTGCCTGCAGATCAGGATGTAGCTCTCTCAACTACTTCTCCAGTACCTTGTCTGCTGCCTTGCTCCCCAATTTGATAATGGACTAAGCCTCTGAAGCTATAAGCAAGCACCCAATTAAATAGTTTCCTTTATAAGGGTTGCTGTGATCATGATCTTCACAGCAATAGGACAGTGCCTAAGATGTGCTCTATCAACTAAGCTACATCCCCAGCCCCACATTTTATATTATGTATATTTTACCACAATTTAAAAACTAAGACGACCCGTGTTCATGTGCCCTCGAGCAGGGAGGAGCAGACAGGCAGAGTGGGCAACGGGGCTGTATTCCCAGCTCTTCTGTTTCATCTGGCTGACCCCGCGTTTCAGATCAAAGACCTCTGATGACACAGCTCCCCTCAAGCTGTGTACTCAGTTGTCATATGTTGCTGGGGGAGCTACAGGCCTCCAGCTTCTGTCCAGGCCACTTGCCTCCTCCCAGGGATGGGGCATATAGATCTGCAAAGGCAGGGCTCCTGCAGGCTTCCTGTAGCCAGGGCCAGCACTGCCTGGGCACGCCCTGCAGAGGGGAATCACTTTGCCCTGAAAAAAAAAAAAACTAGGTGAGAGAGGGAGAAAGCAGTACAATTAAAATCTTAGTGTATGAATAATTACGTTTTAAAAATCCCCACTTTTTTTGAAACATCAAAAGGAATTCTGCAATAAGAGGTTTAATTTGCAGATTTAGCGGCATTTGGCAGGTTAAAAGTAGGGGTTGAGAAGTGAGTAAGCGTGGGATTTGGGGCTGGAAGAAAAGAATGGGAGGATCTGTTTGGCCAGAAATCCGGCTTTGAGCTCCCTCTGAGCTCCCCAGCCTCACTTCCTCTGCCTACAGCAACCCTGGGACCTGGCTGCTGGTGTGTGTGTGTGGGGGGGGTGCTAGAGGGGGGAGGCAGGGGGCGGGGGGCACTCACAATTGAAGGTGTGGGAAGAACAGGTTAGGAGCAGAGTTGAGTTCTCTGGTCCTGGGGCCTCACTTCCTTCTTAAAAATGACTTTATCTCCCCTGTTTATTTATTTGCATTTTGAATTATTTACATTTGAAAGTTCTGAAAATACAGACAAGTAGAATAAATAAATAAGCATACATCTTTTAAAACTGAAAAAAAAAACCCAACATATACATGGGCCAGTGAGATGGCTCAGTGGGCAAGGTGCTTGCCAACAAACCTGATGACTTGAATTCTATCCTTGGAACCCACATTGTGTCAGGAGAGAGCAAATGCCTATGAATTATTGCCCCCTGACTTCTGTGTGGGGGCTATTGCTTGCATGTACTTACACACACACACACACACACACACACACACACACACACACACACACAATTTTATCATTCTCAACCCTCTGGGCTTTTTCTTCTCTCTTCTGGGAGCGTCTTCTTTGATCACATTTGAGGGGGAAAACCCCACAAAGGTCTGAGTAGAGGTTCAGTGTTGCTGAAGAGCAGCCCAGGGGAGATACTCAGAGAAAGAGTCCTGAGTGTGTGGAGTGAGCATGGGAAAAAGTGACTGATTGAACCAGGAGTAGGGTGCACATGAAGAGAATTAGGAAGATGACCGTGTCTGGGATGCTTGCTGACCACAAGAAAGAGACCCTCATGGGTTGATTTAGCTCAGTGGGGCAAGTCTCAAAAAGGGATGACGGAGAGGTATCTGTGGCAGAGTTAGGAGCAGAGTAGAAGGGCTGTGGCCCAAGAGTAGAAGGGCTGTGGCCTCTGTCCTGAGGGTGTGGTGTAGTACTGGTAATTGAACCTAGGACCCTCATCAAGGTAAATACTGTGTCTTAGTCAGTGTTTTATAACTGAAGAGATGTCATAACCACATCAGCTTTTATAAATGAAAACATTTAATTGGGACTGGCTTACAGTTCAGAGGTTCAGTCATAATCATGGTGGGAAGCACGGTAGCATGTAGGCAGGCATGGATGATGCTAGAGAAGATGCTGAGAATTCTACATCTGGACCCGCAGGCAACAGGAAGAGACAGGGAGCCACTGGGCCTGGCTTGAGCTTCTGAAACCTCAAAGCCCAACCCCCAATGACACACTTCCTCAGCAAGGCCACACCTCTTAATAGTGCAACTCCCTATGGACCTATGGGGGCCATTTTCAAACTACCGCATACTGTTCCACTGACCTAAACCCCAGCTCTTTTCACTCTTTGATTTGAGTTCCTTGGGCTGCCTTTGAACTCACATCTGCCATACTGCCTTGACCCTACTATCTCCTACCTCAGCCTGCCAAGCAAATGGCATAACAGGCTGTAAGGGGAAACTGGATCAGCTACCTGTCTTGTTGCTGTGATCTAAAACCTGAAATAACAAGAAGAAAGATGGATCTGACTTTACTCTTTATTTTGTCTTGCAGTTTCAGAAGTAGCAATCCATATGGGTAGGGGCATGCACAAGAGTAGTTTATAATGTTGACCAAGAACATAGAAAACCGAGATGGAAAGGTGCCAGGGAATGACAAGCAAGGACCAGCCACAGTGGTTTAACCTTCCCTTGGGAGCTTGAATAGCTCCTTCCAGTACTATATAAACTAGTCTTCAGGGAGGAGGCTTGTGGGTCAGGTTTGTCTTGAATCCTCTTAGTCCTGTGTCTGAAGTGCTCAGGGTCTTCAGCAGGGTACACCTTTTTTTTTTAATTTTTAATTTTTTTGGTTTTTCGAGACAGGGTTTCTCTGTATAGCCCTGGCTGTCCTGGCACTCACTCTATAGACTACGCTGGCCTCAGACTCAGAAATCCACCTGCCTCTGCCTCTCAAGTGCTGGGATTAAAGGCATGTGCCACTACTGCCTGTAATTAATTTATTTTTATATTTTTGTTTTGTGTGTGTGTGTACATATGTGTCTGTTCCTACCCGTGGAGGTCAACACTGGGACTCTTTTTCAATTGCTCTCCACATTACTGTTTTGAATTTTTGTTTCATGTGTATGAATGTTTTGCTGGCATGTATGTCTGTGTATCACATAGGTGCCTGGTACCAGAAGAAGCCAGAACATCCCTAGAACTGGGGTTAGCAGATGGTTGTGAGCCGCCATCTATGTGCTGGAAACCAAACCTGGTTCCTCTGTAAGGGCAGTCAGTGCTCTTAACCACTGAGCCCCTCCATGTTCTGTTTTCATGTTATGAACTTTTTAGTCATTTGATTGTAGATTGCTGTCTATATATATGTACGTGAAGGCAGGCACTAGATAAGGCTAGAGCCTCTGATTGGGCAGTGGATAGAGAAGGTGGGCATAGGGAGACACAAGGCGAAGGAGGGAAGGTGGAGGGAGAGAAAGATGATCCAGATTCTGTATGGCTTTAAATAGCCACAGGTAGCTATGAGTATCTTATAAAGGATGGATAATTACAGGACAATTTGTCTTATCTAGGTGGGCAGTTTATATCAATATCAATTGGCTCTGAGTTCATTTTGTGGGTGTTTTGTGGGCTGAGAATTTACTGATATAAATCTGACTGATAAATTGCAAGCCTCTAGAGTTTTGATTTTACCAGGTCACAGGGATCTGTGACAGCTAACCCCAGGGGGTGGATGACTGAGCGGCAGCTTGGGCAGCTTCCGCTTAGGGACCATGGAGACCCTGATGGGGCCAACGTGGGTGCCTCGTCTTTTAATATATTTCACACAACATTTGGGAACCTCTCACACACCTATAACATATTTTAATAATAATTTTTACTGGTTTTTTAAAAAAAGATTTATTTATTTATTTTATGTATATGAGTGTAGCTGTCTTCAAACACACCAGAAGAGGTCATCAGATTCCATTACAGATGGTTGTGAGCCACCATGTGGTTGCTGGGAATTGAACTCAGGACCTCTGGAAGAGCAGTCAGTGCTCTAAACCACTGAGCTATCTCTCCAGCCCTAATTTTTACTTTTTGAAACTATAATTACATGTTATCTGCCTCTCGTTTTCCTCTTCTATCCCTGTCATGGACTCCCTTTGCTTTTTTTCAAATTCATGGTTTCTTTTTCTTTAGTTGTTGTTACATATATATGTTAAAGGGACAGTAGCCCACTCGAGCATGGCTCTGGCAGGCCTTACCCTCCCACGCCTCCCCCGTCCCCTTTATCTACTCAATCTTGCTGCAGAGAAGCCTGCCCAAAAGAAGAGTACATATAGGCTTAGGGGTTGTGTTGGATGGCTTTGCTGGTTTCTTGGTGGCAAGGGAAGAGCAAAATCAGGACACAGTCAAGTTTAGAAAAGAGGCTTGAGGATGGTGTCTTAGGGTTTCTATTCCTGCACAAACATCATGACCAAGAAGCAAGTTGGGGAGGAAAGGGTTTATTCAGCTTACACTTCCACATTACTGTTCATCACTAAAGGAAGTCAGGACTGGAACTCAAGCAGGTCAGGAAGCAGGAGCTGATGCAGAGGCCATGGAGGGATGTTTCTTACTGGCTTGCTTCCCCTGGCTTGCTCAGCCTGCTCTCTTATAGAACCCAAGACTACCACCCCAAGGATGGTGCCACCCACAAGGGGCCCTCCCCCCTTGATCACTAATTGAAAAAATGTCCCACAGTTGGATCTCATGGAGGCATTTCCTCAACTGAAGCTCCTTTCTCTGTGATAACTCCAGCCTGTGTCAAGTTGACACAAAACCAGCCAGTACAGATGGACTCCTGTGAGGGAGTCTAGAGAGAGCATGTTTGTATTGACCTCACGGATGTCCTTGAAGGAACACTGGCTACAGAGGATGGGGATCAGCAGCTGGATTAGTTACTTTCCTCAATACTGTGACAGAATGCCTGATGAAATCAGACAAAACAAGGAAGGAAGCGCATAGCTGACGGTTGAAGGGATACATCATGATGACTAAGGCAGGGAAGCAGGTGACTCCTTGGCAGCATGAGTGTGTGACTGGGGTTCCTCACCTCTTCACATCTTAGTGGAACAGGAAAGCAGAGGGTGACTAGGAAGAGGGCTCAGGGTATAGAACATCAAGACCTGTCTTACAACTGACCCATGTCTTCTTCCAGGTAGGCTCTATCTCCTAGGAAATTCACAACCTCCCCCAACTGTAGGGGGAGGTGCTGGTCCCCTAATTGGTACTTGATTTGGTCAATAAAGAAGGTGGAAGCCAACTGCTGAGTGAAGGGTAAATAAAGATGGGACTTTCAGGTGGGTTCTAGGAGAAGAGATTGAGGGAAAAGGAAGGATTTTCGGTCAGGTTTTGGAACCGGAGGTACAAAACAACCGTGTAAGACCTTGAGTGGCTGGAAATAGCAGCCCTCACCACCGGCGGACGGCTGAAAAAGGCTAGCAGTTAAGGTTAGGGCAGGAGATTCTGCGCCCAGCAATTGTGTTATCTGGCAAGTTCTAAGATAATAAAGCGGTCTAGTGGTTTCCATCCACGGGGCAAAGGTGGGCAGAGAAAGAGAGCAACCGGGGCGGTAGCTGGCAGCATGGCAGAGCTAAGCCAGGAGGAGCATGCAAATCAGGAGTGTGGCTGGCAGCAGCCGATCTCAGAGCTGAGGCGGGAGCTCGGGCTGAGGTCCCAGGCAAAAGAGCCTGTGTGATTTTAAGATTACATGCAACACCCAACAGCACCACCAACTGGAGACCAAGTGCTTAAATACGTGAGCATGGGCGGGGGTGGGGTGGGGGTTGAAATTCCACATTTAAACTGTAACGCCCGTGCGATTTAGAAGCTATATATCAGTCTTCCTTTGTTGTGCAATGGCCCTGGAACGGAATACCCCTTGCATCAGAGATGGAAGTCACAAGCGGTCCCCACAGCTTACACTCCACACCACTGCACCATATTTTCCTTAAATAATGGTGTGATCTAAGTCTGATCTGACCTTCTAGAACCAAATACTAACTGAGAGAGAACACAAAGAAAACAGGAGAAAAGAACATTATCCTGGAAGAAGCCATTCGTGCACACTCCTGTGTCCTTATTACCAGGAGGATCAAGAACTCAAGGTGGTCCTCTGCTATATAACCAGATCGAAGCTAGTCACTGTCACGGGTTACATGACACTGTTTCAGACGATGATGACGACAACACTCACACACACACATACACACCCTAGAGGAATGCAATCAGCAAAGTCCAAACGAAGGGGAACTCCATGGGACAAATACCAGAGTTTTCTAAATAGTTAAGTTGCAATGTAAGAAAGGAACATTTAGATTTAAAAAAAAACAAAAAACTAATCTCTAAGTGCCACCCACACTAGGAACATGGTTTTTTTTAAATATAAATTTACCTTTAAAAAACAAAACAAAACAAAACACTTATTTATAGAGGGTGCATGCATGGTCAGAAGACAACTTGCCGGAGTCGGTTTTCTCCTTCCACTGTGTTTGTATTGACCTCACTGAGTCCCAAGGATCAAACTCAGGTGCTCAGGCTTGGCAGAGCTGCCTTTGCATGAGGTGGCCTCTCACTAGACCTGTCATAACGCTCTGTGTGCTTTTTGTATTTTATCAAGTCTCCACCTAAAGAGGAAAATGCATGTGCGGCCCTTCACCCTCTCCTACTTAGCTTTCAGGCTCATGGTGTGACCCTCTGGGATTCCTTTCTCTAATGTGTTCTTGCCGTTACGATCTCCCATCCTCGCTGAAATCCAAATCAATGGGACACTGAATTCGGATCTAATACCCAAACTACGAAATAAATAAAGCTTTTCTCCTCATAGGCCTTTATAGATATTGTATTTATCGTATTTCCTTGTGTGCCACATAAGAAAAAAGAGTTCACTCGTCAACACCTCCCAACTCCCAGAACATCATGAGAGTAAAACTTATACAATAGATGTGGAAGAAAAATGGAAACACTAAAATTACTTAGCAAATTAAACGGAAGTAGCATCAAACCTTGAACTTGTACCAGTGCGTAAAAGTGGAAGATGTCTCACTCTTGGTGGAAGCAGTTCTGGAATCTTCAGGAATGGCCCTGTGGCCCCCAGCAGTCCTCGGGGTTAGGGAAGGCAGGAAGGCTCCAAGGTCTCATCCCTGCTTCCTCTAAAAATGCTTTCTTAACTCAAGCCAAAGACGTTCCCTGACCCCCAAACCTACACCCTGAGGTTTACATGGCTGTGCTTCCAATGCAGACCTTCTTCACATGCAGTCGGCTTCTGATTGTGGAGAGCACAAGCAAGCTGATTGTGCTGGGGAGGGGGGTCTAGGGCAAAGGTGAGTCCACTGCAGCTTTTGTATTGTTTCTCCCAATAGTCTGGCTTTACTTTGTCGCTTAGCCCACCATGGTTGCGGACTGTTGAGGACTGATGATGGAAGCCAGAAGTGACCAGCAAGTTCCCGTTTCCAATAAGCATCTCTCTCCTCACTGTCTCTACAGGATCGAGCCAATGAATATGGGGAAGTTTTTTTCTGCCATATGTTTTCTTGGATCATAACATATCTTAATTACTGTTTTATTGCTGTGATGAGACACCATGACCAAGACACCTTACAAAAGGAAGTATGTAAGTGGTGGCTTGCTACAGTTTCAGAGGGTTTCGTCGTGATTTCCATGGCATCAGGCAGGCAGGCATGGCTCTGGAGCAATAGCTAAGAGATTCCTTCCGTCCTCATCCTAAGGCAGAAAGCAGAGGGGTGGGGTGGGGCTATCATGGGCTTTTGAAATATCAAAGCCCATCCTCAGTGACACATGTTATAGAGTTTGTGACTCCTGGAAAAAGACCACAGAATCAATCCTATTATAATTAAAGTATTTATTGATTAGCTGCTGTAATGGCTATTCCTGGTTGTCAACTTGGCAACATCCAGAAATGGAGGGCATACCTGCCCTCCAGATCCTAAGGCTGAAAGACACCGCCTTTGATCTGGGCCTTGACAATGTTTGTTGTATGCTTTTAATCTTGAGGTTTAGTAGCCATGAAAAGCTTAGGCCCAGGCAAGGTGATCCACACCTTTAAACCCAGGAGACAGAGGTAAACAGATCTCTGAGTTTAAGATCAGCCTGGGACAGAGCAAATTCTAAGTAAAGAAAAGCTTAGGTCCAGGCGTGGTGGTTCACATCTTTATTCTGGGCCATACCTTCTGTAAGGACAATGGAAAAGGGAAGATTTCACTCGTCTTTGCCTGATTGCACTTAATTGCCAGCACATCTGTTGAAATCTACTTCTTCAGGATTCCAGAATATACAGAAGACTAGCTGAGATACCTAGCCAGGCCCATGGAACTGAGAAACTATTAGATTCCCATTAACAGCTGCCCATTGTTGGGTTAGTTGGACTGCAGACTGTAAGTCATTCCAATAAATTCCCTTAATATATGGAGACTTCCCATATGTTCTGTGACTCTAGAGAACACTGACTCATACAACTGCTAACAGAAGTACAGCCTTAAAGCCTAATCTCAGGCATGTTGTGAAGGAGGAGTGTGGGGATGGTTTTCTAAAGGTGAAAGCATAAGAGGACCTTCAATATCTATGCAAGCAAACAGATCCTGGTCTGTTCTGCCCAGTTAAGTGGTCAAGGCAACTCAAAACAACCTTTGCGTGTCTACATAAGCAAGTTACATCATAACAAGTAGATAGTCATGGCTGTGCATGCCACTGAGTCAGGGATTCTGGGAACTTATTTTCCAGGGTCTGGAGTCAGAGACCAACAGCTGGTGGATACCAGGATTGGTGCCTAGCATAAAAAGGAGGTTCTTTAGCCATCCCAAAACACACCCTCCTAATCCTTCCTAAACAGCCCACCAACTGGGGATCAAATATTCAAATGTATAAGCATATTAAAGCCATTCTCACCCAAAGTAACACATGCCCTTAATTGAGCATGCTCAAAAGAATGTTAATTTAAACTGAGCATGTGCTGGAACATACTCATCCTAAAATGCCTCCTTCATATAAATATGTATAGGCTTTCCTGATAAGCTCCTCACCCTTTCTTTTAGAGAGAGCACTGTACCCTCCTGTCTGCAGCTAATAAAGCTGTTCACCAAGTGTGTCTGCCTCATGTGATTGTTCACATTGTGCTTGAGTTGTTGACCCATTACACAACTTTTCAGGTTTAGGATTGGAAACTATTCCAGGCAACTATTTGTTCATAGTGTACTCTCCTCCCCCTCCAGGCAATTATTCACAGTGTACTCTCTCCCTCTCCACACTTAGCTGGTGTTCTGAGCCTGTCTGTGTGCAGCATGCCTTTGGGGCATCTCAACACTGACCCAGGGTTGACAGAGTTTTTCATGTGAAAAGGAGGTTTTGTTGCTTAAATTTAAATCTGTCTATCCTGCCTCTGACAGCTCACTGTGCACTTCTCCAGCCTTGGCTTGAACGTCTCTTTCATGGGTGAGTTATTCTCCACTGAGCAATTCTGGCCTGCCTTCAGATTATTATTGGAAAGTCTCAGATGAGGCCAAAGCCTTCAAGCATCCATTGCTTCTCCCTCTGCCTCCAGTGGTTCTGTGAGTAATTTTAATCCCTTCCCCACATGTGGCTAGCTCAGCAGGTGTGAAGCAGTTCTTGCAGTGAGCCTGTCCCCACTACTTTTCTCCTATCTCTACCACTCCAGGAGTCTTCCAGGTACTGACAACACTAGCAGCCACAGGGAATTGTTTTCACTGGGTGCAAGGGGCCAAAAACTAACTTGTCTGATTTGGTGTTCCTATTCCTAGCTAAAATCTGAGTTGATTTTTAATCTCATGTCTTAGGGGAAACAGCCACAGAGCTGAAGAGATTGAGACCCCAAACCTACTCCACCTTGGGACCGGACTCCATCTTAAAAGAAAAAAAAAAGCCTGAGAACTTGACCCACAGCTGAACCCACAAACCAGGAAGGACCCACAGCCTGTTCTTGTCCCATACACCAGAGTTACTCCCTAGCTACATCCTAGCAACAGTCAATCAAAGATTAGTCTGATTGTTTCAGATGTACTTTCAGCCTGTGATTGTTCATGGTTTTGCTTCAGAGCACCCACCTGTCAGCTTACAACAGTCATGCAATTAGATGCTTGCCAGGCTGGAACTCTGTTGCTTGCTCGCCATTTCCTATAAAACCTTGTCCCGTTGAGGGTTTGGGGCTGCTTCACCAACTTGTCCTGCTGAGGGTCAGTAGTGAGACTCAGCCGAGGCTTGAGCTTGTAATAAAGAGATCCTACTGCAATTACATCACCATCGGCTCCTTGGTGGTCTTTTGGGGTTCACAAAATGGGCAAACAAGATCTTCAGGAAAAATTGGTAAAGGGGAAAAAAAATACCCTCTCTAATACTCTCTAGCAATATCCAGAGCTGGAAGTCTGAATCAAGGCATGCACTTGACAATCAAAGGCTTTGCTTCTGCTTTAAGGAGGCATCTCTCAGGTTCCGGGAAAGCCGTGGCTACTATGACAGATGGACACAGGACCTAGCTCTCTATAAGTAGCAAGGAAAAAGGACCCAGGAGAAAAACTACGAGTTCCTCACATGTGTTGTAGTTAAAATAGGCTGGAGTTACAAGAGGGATTAAGGTAAACACAGCAAGGTCTAGAACCCTGAGGAAGATGAGTAAGACAGCTTGTAGTTGTCTATGAAGTAATCAGGCTAGACAGAGAAGAGGAGGCACAGGGCTCTAGGCCAGTGGTAGTTGGATCGATGGCTGCGCACACACACCTGAAGCTCCTGCAGGATGTATGCAAGGCACTACCACCCTTTCTTTATATTCTTACTTAAAAAAGAGATTTATTTATTTATTTATTTATTTTTATTATGAGTACACTGTAGCTGTCTTCAGACACACCAGAAGAGGGCATCAGATCTCATTACAGATGGTGTGAGCCACCATGTAGTTGCTGGGAATTGAACTCAGGACCTCTGGAAGAGCTGTCAGTGCTCTTAACCACTGAGCCATCTCTCCAGCCCCTATATTCTTACTTTTAATGCAACTAATTGTAACATTAAGCTGTAAGTAAGGATGGCTTCAAACAGGAAGCTTCTGCACTGGAGACCTTCTCAGACAACCCCACAGACAAGGATCTAAATACAAGGTAACCAAGAAAGATGGCAGCTCCATCTTGATGGCTGTGACAGAATTAACTCATCGTCATGGTAAAGGTACAAGTCGATTATGAAAATGTGAGGAAGAGGGCTCAGTGTAAAATAGTGCACTTGTGACACCAGCTGTTGAGGTCTAGTCTATTGCTACAAGTGACTTCTCATGCTTACAAGCTTTTGTTATGCTTGTTTCTTGATTTAAAACTATTGATAAAATAAAATTGGCTACAGACAGTTACTGGAGGGATTGGAGGTATATGGGTTTGAAGTGATCTGGGAAGAGAGATCGGGGGAGAAAGAGGAAGAAGAAAGGGGAGAGGGAGAGGGAGAAGGGGAGAGAAAGAGAGAGAGAGAGAGAGAGAGAGAGAGAGAGAGAGAGAGAGAGAGAGAGAGAGAGAGCCACCTTAAGGGGAGATGGACAAAGAGCACATGGCCAGGAGAAACAGCAAGTATCTGGGGTACACCACTGGGGAGGTAGCCAGGCCTGCAGCCTGCAGTTAGAAGGGTAGGTTAGGGTTTACCCCCAAGTAATTGTCAAAGCCAAATAAGATAACCATAGTCTGAGTGTCATTTATTTGTAAGCTAGTCTGGAATGCAGTACAGTCAGCAGGCAGTGGCACTCACCCAGTGATTGACAGCAGCGGACCCTCAAGGTTAGTAACTAACAAAGACAGGCAGAGGGGTTTGACCACGCCTACTTGGATGGTCAGCGCATGAACAAGGTAGACTATCTCCCTGGTTGGATCAGGGTTATATCCATAGATTGAGGGTGGGGAACTCTGTTGGCTTAGCCCATGCTAGCCCAGAGAATTAACCAATTGCAATAGATTTTCTCAGCTTTTGTCCAGTTTTTGCCATGGTGCTACAAACAAATAAAAGACTCAGACCAAAGAGTTGCACAGACTTTTCCTCTCTCGGAAATCCTTTCCCATGTGGAGAGTTTCTCTCACTTTTTCTTAACTTCTCACTTTTCTGTAATTCTTTTTTGCTAAAGCTTGATTAATTCTGCTTCACATACTTCTAGGAAGGTCTGCACCTATAGCTTTCCTCTGGATGAGACGATGCGCCACTGTCCCAGACTGACCTTCGGGGACAATTGAATACCTGGCACCTTAGGACCCTAGGTCATGCATAGTTGGGCTGAGAAAGGTTCTGTCATACTCAAGCCCTGTACCTGAGGAAGGAGTCCTTGTGCCTTACATTTTTACACTGTGTAGTCCATCACTGAAGGAAGTCAGGACAGGAACTCAAACAGGGCCAGAACCTGGAGGCAGAAGCTGATGCAGGAGCCATGGAAGAGTGCTTCTTACTAACATGCTCCCTATGGATTGCTCATCTTGCCTACAGGATATGGGCTTGGGTTTCACTAACTTCAGTCTTAACCCTTCGGTGCTTGGATATCCTTTACCTTCATGGCTGAGGTGTGGAGTGGTGTGATTGGTGACTCATTAAAGTTCATTTCGGGCCATCGAGATGGCTCAGCTGAAGAAGGCACCTGCTGTTCAATCTAATAACCTGAGTTTGATCACTGGAACCCACCAAGTAAAAAGAGAGAATTGACTCCGGCAAATTGTCGTATGACTTCCACACATGAATTGTGGCATGCATGTGTGTGCTTGTGGTATAAGTACATAGATGTAATGTTTAAAATTTAAATCCAGAGAGTAGGCTGGGGGTGTAGCTCAATGGGTACAGTGATTGCCTAGCACAAAGACCTAAGTTTGATCCTCGGTGCCCCATAAAACTAGGTGGAGTAATATGAGAAACAAGACCCTACTCTGTAATAAGTGGATTCTGTACTTACAAGATTGGGGTCAGATTGGGGCATGGGGGAGGATTGATGGGTCTTACCTTCCCTTCGAGATTCAGAAGGCCCAGTTGAAACCTCAGATGCACCCTGTTACCGAGGCTTACACAAGAAGCCAACGTGGTGTTTTAAGGGTGTAAAATTATGCCACCTCCATAGTTCAGAAATCACTGAGAAGTCTCCACTACCATTAGTGAAAGGGATCAGTATCTGCTCAGGATCTCCAAGACCTTCTCAGCACAAAGGAAATGTACTTGTCCCGGAGGGATGAAGGGCAGAGAATAAGAGACAAATACAAGAGAAAAAAGATCAGAGAGAAGGGGTAGGGACCGAAGGAGAGGGGAAGGGGTATTTGTCCAGGAGAGGGACTAAGGAGTGCTTCTAGTTAGAGAGGAGGCAGACATGGCCCACAGGCAAATGGTGATTTATAAAAGTAAAGAGGGAAGCCTTGTGTTAGGGTGAGGTGTTCAATTTTAATTGGTCTTGTTTCTTAGGTGAGCCAAAGGGGGCTTTTGATTGCTGGACTTCAATACTTTGATAGCTTGGACCTGGTCTCAGAAGAAAAAAGTGTCCAAATAAGGGAACAGATCTTGGTGGCTAGCTTTAGGAATGCAATCTAACTGATTTTAGCAAGAGAGAATGGGAGAGGAGTGCCATGTTTTCCATGCTCGGCTGGGCCCTCTAGAGTCCCTTTGATCAGAGGAGGCAAGCCACCTCCATCCATCCGATTGGTTCACCCACTCAGTGTGTTGGTTGCCTAGTGCACATCAGGGGAAGAGCCAGGCACTCAGGACATAAAGAAACAAGTCATGGACCTTACCTCCAAGGGATTCTGGGTATGATGGCCATGACCACAATTATATCTAGTATCAACAGGTGTCACTGGGTGTTCACGGTTCCTCTTGTTGAAGTGCCCCCCATTGCCCTGCAACCCCACCCTTCCCACTCCCTTACCTGTATCTTATGCTTCCTTTAAACACAATTTAGAGTCCTGGACCAAGAGAACTCAGTTAGTTCTTTGTGAGTACCAAGTGCTGGCATCTCCTAAAAAGCTGAGGGGAGAAAGGACTGTGGTGATTTTAGTGTTTTGTCTCCTGGTGAGTGCAATGACCTGTCTAGTTTCTCCTTAAAACATGTTTGATGACACTGTGCTGGTCAGGTTCTTTTTTTGGGGGGGAGGGTTGTTTTTCTTTAAAGATTTATTTATTTATTTATTATATGTAACTACACTGTAGCTGTCTTTAGACACTCCAGAAGAGGGCATCAGATCTCATTATGGATGGTTGTGAGCCACCATGTCGTTGCTGGGATTTGAACTCAGGACTTTCGGAAGAGCAATCGGTACTCTTAACCATTGAGCCTTCTCTCCAGCCCCAGGGGTTTTAAATTAATTTCTTTATTCTGGTGAACTTACAGAAGCCGGGATCATCTGGGAAAGAGAGAACCTCTACCAAGAAAATGTTTCCATCATATTGGAATAATAATAAATTCCATAATGATTAATATGGGAGGGACCTGCCTGCTATGGGAAGTGCTGCCCCTGGACAGGTGAACCTGGGTGGTATAAGAAAGCAAGCCAGCAAGCCAGCAAGCAGTGCTTCTTTAAGGCCTCTTCAGCACGTGCCCCGAGGTCCCTGCCTTGAGTTCTTGCCCCAACTTTTCTTGAGGATGAACTGTAAGACGAAATAAACCCTTTCCTCCTCAAGATGCTTTTGATCCGTAATTCATCCCAGAAAAGAAGCAAACCAGGACAGATACCTTCTGGCGAGATGGGAACACACAGTTTAATGCTTTCTGGACTGTATACGATGGATTAATCTCTTAAAATCACCTTCCCCAAGTCCTGCCCCTACTAGGGACTCAATGACTGTCTGGGCCTCCGCTCCCCAGGGAGCCGGGCCTCCGCTCCCCTGGAAGCCAAGCCTCTGCAGGAAGTGGGTCCTGGATCGCCGCCCCCCCCAACAGCCCGGGGCTCTCAGGAAGAGCTATGCTGCTTGGAGGATGCTGTACCTCCACCAGCGTTTCACGGGAAATCTGGGCGCAGAAGATAACACAGTTCTCTGCCTGATGGAACTTGCTGCTGCTCAGATTGGCCAGCGAGCTTTGGTTTCCAGCCAAGTCCATGGTGGGCTTCCCTGCTTTGATGTGGTTTCGCAGGAAAAACATCCGCAAATGAGCAATAACCAACAGGACTTCTTTTCTCTCTTAGCCTACCTTGAGATTTTTGAAAGCGGTGCTAATTAGTCTCAGGGTTGGTCCGGTCCTCCAGTGCCAGGAGAATGTGTGAAGGACTCAGCTCTGAACCTGTAAGTACGTTAAACTTAACAGGATTTCTAAGCAACTATCCAAGCCTATGCACTGTGTCAAAAGGGGAAGGAGGGGAGTTTGGAACCAGGAAACCATTCATACTCTACCAAGCCGAGTGCTGCCTCGGTACAAATAGTCTCCCGTGAAATGATACCTTCATAATCAGTAAATCATTGTCCATGCCAATGACTACTTAGGGCGGAAAAATCAGTTCCAAAATAAGACAAAGAAACTGGTAGTTGATACTAGAGGCAATGCCTATTACTTGAAGGATTTTTGTTTGCTTGCTTTTTTTTTTTTTTGAGACTAGATTTTGCTATGTAGCACAGGCTTATCTCAATCTTTCAATTCTTTTTTTTAGGTTTATTTATTTATTATATGCAAGGACACTGTAGCTGTCTTCAGATGCACCAGAAGAGGGCGTCAGATCTTATTACGGATAGTTGCAAGCCACCATGTGGGTGCTGGGATTTGAACTCAGGACCTCTGGAAGAGCAGTCACGTGCTCTTACCCACTGAGCCATCTTTCCAGCCCTAATCTTTCAATACTTAAAAAAACATTTGTTTGCTTGTTTTAATTTATTTGATGTATGTGTGTGTGTGTGTGTGTGTGTGTGTGCCTCAGTGTATGTATTTTACCTGGTGTGTACAGGTGACGGTGAGCAGCCAGTCCTTGCAACTGAACCCAGGACATCGTCGGCCAGAACAGGAAGGACTCTTACCCACTGAGTCGAATGTCCTTGGTCTCAGTCTTAAAATCCTCCTTCACTAGTCTCCCAAGGGGCAATAGATATGTGCTCCCATACCCAATTCAATTGTTTTCCTAAGGCTTTAAAATGTAGCAGATATGGTTTATATCACAGTGACAATAGCAATATTACCTAAAAACAATAGTTGTAATATTAGAAATAGTTTTGGAAGAAAAGAAACAGAAAAAAAAAATCTGGCACTTTGGTTGTACAGAACAAGGCAATGGTGTCTAACCTCACTGTTTTGACTTAGTGTTTTATTGTAGACCCTGGGCACTGAAATAAAAACGAAGAAAAAGAAAGGAAAGGGGCACAAAAAAATTAATAAAAGTTATTATCTTAGTCTGTTTGGGCTCCTACTACAGAAAAATAAATGAAACAAAAACAAAATAAAAAGAATAAGGGAGATGCGTGGTGGGTAATAGCACCAAGTGTGGAGACGAGCTCAGTCCCTAGCGGCAGTGGTAAAAGGCTCGCTCTGGCCCTGCTCAGGTCTGCATCCCCAGCCCTGGAGGGGGAGAAGAGAGAGGGATTCCTAGTGCTTACTGGCTGCCAGCCTAGTTCAGGGTCAGTTAGAGACCTTGTCTCAAAGAGAGACAGTGGAGGGGAAGGTTCTCACTCTTACAAGTGCTCTCCTGGCACGAGCAAGGCTCTAGGTCTCAATCCCAACAATGCAAAAACAATCAAAGACCAAATAAACTGAAGAAAATTCACCAAAAAACTAGAAAACGGTAAGACAACAACAACAATAATAAAATTTTTAAAAATTTATGGTGAGTTAATGAGTTGGTGACCTGCACAAAGTGAGACACAGCTATTTAATCTCTTGCCAGGCATCACCCCTCTTGGTGCAATGCTCTGCAGGCCTTTGTAAAAAACCCTTGCTGTCTCAGCAGCCAATCAACTTACAGTTTATTGTTTTCTAGGTTTTTGTTTTGTTTTGTTTCCTTTCTAATCGAGGTGTGAAAAAGTTCTAGGTTCAGTTGAAGTTCCTGATGAAGAAACCCAATTGAGATTTTTTTTCAGTGATAAAACCTGCATATTTGTATTTCAACAATGTAGCTAAAAACTTGATGTAAATTCCTCCTTTTTTTCTTTTTTTGGTTTAATGAATATCATTTATTCAGTATGAAATCTTTATACTATATATTCCATGTGTTAAGAATAAATGTACGGGCGGTGGTGGCGCACGCCTTTAATCCCAGCACTTGGGAGGCAGAGGCAGGAGGATTTCTGAGTTCGAGGCCAGCCTGGTCTACAAAGTGAGTTCCAGGACAGCCAGGGATACACAGAGAAACCCTGTCTCGAAAAAAACAAAACAAAACAAAAAAAAAAGAATAAATGTATATTAAATCTTGGTAAAAAAAAATAAATTTTTTAAAAAGTGGAACAGGACACCAGACAGTCTCCACTGGACTTTACATACTCAAAGGCATGTGTACCTACCCACATACATGTGCATATGTTACACACATAACATATATATACATACATATATGTGTATATATGTATATGAATGTGCACACATTCAAAAGTAACAAAAACAAAACATTTTTAGTTGTCTTCTCTTAGGGATGTACAGAATATTTAAACTATTTATTTGGGAGATGTACAGGGAGGTCTCTTGATGCCATTACTCAGCCTCCCCAGGATTAATATCTTGCAAACCTGTAGTGGGCTATCAAAACTAAGACATGGACTTTGATTCAACCCACAAGGCTCATTCAGCTTCCGTGTGTCACAAGCAATCATTTGTACAGAGAATCATACAATTTAACCATGCATGTATTGTGGGGCAGTGGACCGTGCCAAGAAACTTGGTAAGACTGAGTGGGTTCAGAAACCCTGGCACCCACCTGAGTATGGAAGGTATTTAACAGTTTTCATCTGCACCCAGAGCTGATCCTGTGACACAGCGCTCCATACTCAAGTATATCCCGGAGTGAACTGGTCTCCCAGGAGTACTGATACACAGGCTTGCAGGAGAGACAAGCCACAGTCAGAGACAGCAACACCAGCTAACACCAGAGATATCCAGATGGTGAGAGGCAAGGACAAGAACATAAACAACAGAAACCAAGACTACTTGACATCATTAGCACCCAGTTCTCCCACCACAGCAAGCCCTGGATAATCCAACACACCAGAAAAGCAAGACTCTGATTTAAAATCATATCTCATGATGATGATAGAAGGACATAAATAACTCCCTTAAAGAAATACAGGAGAACACAAACAATCAAATGAAGGAATTGAACAAAACCATCCAGGATCTAGAAATGAAAATAGTGGGCTGGAGAGATGGCTCAGGGCTTAAGAACACTGGCTCCTCTTCCAGAGGTCATGAGTTCAATTCCCAACAACCACATGGTGGCTCACAATCATCTGTAATTGTATCCAAAGTCCTCTTCACATAAAATAGAAATGGAAATAGAATCAATAAAGAAATCATAAAGGGAGACACCCTGGAGATAGAAAACCTAGGAAAGAGATCAGGAGTCATAGACGCAAGCATCACCAACAAAATACAAGAGATAGATGAGAAAATCTCAGGTGCAGAAAATATCATAGAAAACATTGACACAACAGTCAAAGAAAATGCAAAATACAAAAAGCTCATAACCCAAGACATCCAGGAAATTCAGGACAGAATGAGAAGACCAAACCTAAGGATAATAGGTATAGAAGAGAGGGAAGATTCCCATCTTAAAGGGTCAGTAAATATCTTCAACAAAATTGTAGAAGAAAACTTCCCTAACATAAAGAAAGAGATGCCCATAAACATAAAAGAAGCCTACAGAATTGCAAGTAGATTGGGCCAGAAAAGAAATTCCTCCTGTCACTTAACAGTCAAAACACCAAATGCACAAAACAAAGAAAGAATATTTAAAGCAGTAAGGGAAAAAGGTCAAGTAACATATAAGGGCAGACCTATCACAATTTCATCAGATTTCTCACCAGAGACTATGAAAGCTAGAAGATCCTGGGCAGATCTCATACAGACCCTAAGAGAACACAAATGCCATCCTAGACTACTATACCCAGCAAAACTCTCAATTACCATAGATAGAGAAACCAAGATATTCCATGACAAAACCAAAATTACACAATATCTTTCCACAAATCCAACCCTACAAAGGATAATAGATGGAAAATCCCAACACCAGAAGGGAAACTACATCCTAGAAAAAAGCAAGAAAATAATCTTCTTTCAACAAACCTAAAAGAAGATAGCCGCACAAATATAATTCCACCTCTAACAACGAAAGTAACAGGAAGCAACAATCACTTTTCTTTAATATCTCTTAACACCAATGGACTCAATTCCCCAATAATAAGACATAGACTAACAGACTGGATACATAAACAGGACCCAGCATTTTGCTGCATACAGAAAATGCACCTCAGTGTCAAAGACAGACACTACCTCAGAGTAAATGGCTGGAAAACAATTTTCCAAGCAAATGGTCCCAAGAAACAAGCTGGAGTAGTTATGCTAATATTGAATAAAATCGACTTTCAACCAAAAGTTATCAAAAAAGATAAGGAAGGACACTTGACACTCATCAAAGGAAAAATCTACTAAGAAGAATAATTCTCAACTCTGAACATCTATGCTCCAAATGCAAGGGCATCCACATTCATAAAAGAAACTTTGCTAAAGCTCAAAGCACACGTTACACCCCACACAATAAAAGTGGGAGAACTCAACACCCCACTCTCATCAATGGACAGATCATGGAAACACAAACTCAACAGAGACACATTGAAACTAACAGACGTTATGGACCAAATGGATTTAACAGATATCTATAGAACATTTCATCCTAAAACAAAAGAATATACCTTCTTCTCAGCACCTCATGGTACCTTCTCCAAAACTGATCATATAATTGGTCACAATACTGTCCTCAACTGATACAAGTAGATTGAAATAACCCCATGCCTCCTATCAGATCACCACAGACTAAGACTGGTCTTCAATAACAATAAAAACAACAGAAACAACATAGAAGCTGAACAATGCCCTACTCAATGATAATTTGGTCAAGGAAGAAATAATGAAAGAAATTAAAGATGTTTTAGAATTTAATGAAAATGGAGGCACAACATACCCAAACTTATGGGACACAATGAAAGCAGTGCTAAGAGGAAAACTCATAGCTCTGAGTGCCTCCAAAAAGAAACTGGAGAGAGCATACACTAGCAGCTTAACAGCCCATCTGAAAGCTCTAGAACAAAAAGAAACATATACACCCAAGAGAAGTAGACAGCAGGAAACAATCAAACTCAGGACTGAAATCAACCAAGTAGAAACAAAAAGAACTGTATAAAGAATCAACAAAACTGATTCTTTGAGAAAATCTTTTTCCTTCCTTCCTTCTTTCCTTCCTTCCTTTCTTCCTTCTTTTTTTCTTTTTTATCAAATATAGTCTAACAGGAGTAAAACTGAAAAAGGAAACTTCAGTTGAGAAAATGTCTCCATCAGATTGTCTGGTAGGCAAAAGATTATTGAGTATTTTCTTGACTGGTGATTTACTATTGCAAGTGCCATCCCTGAATAATAGCTGGAATAAGAAATCAGTCTGCACAAGATAGTAATTCTATTCTTTCATGACTTCTTCTTCAGTGCCTGCCTCCAAGTTCATGTTTGATTTCCTGTCCTGACTACCATTCATAATGTATTGGAAGATTTAAGATGAAATAAACGCTTCCCTCTCAAAAAAAAAAAGGTGTTTCATCTGCTCTTAACCAGATTCCTAGCCTGGAGCACGTGGTCACAACTTCCTAAATAAAGAACATAGCACAGAATACAGTTCTCTGTGCTAATGAGGTATCTAGATGGTCCCTGAAGGTTTAGTCAATAAGCTTCCCTTCCCGGACATTCCTTCCCGTAATGTATTTAATTTCTGGTCCATCCTGAGGAAGTTGTATGTACCCATTTTCCATGATGAACAGTGAATAAACAGTTTGGACAAGCAAGAACTGTCTCTCTCATGAAGAACAGCATGAGGGCCACGGAGAAGCCATCGTAGTACTTGTCTCCTGTCAAAGGCCCTTCTGGGCACCTGGGTACTCACCCACTGAGCTAAGCTGGAGGTCCCTCTTCCCTGACCCCAGGCTAGTCCTCACTGGCCAAGGACCCATTCTTGACTCCTCGGGTCATCCAGGAGTTAGGGAACACCAGCTTCTGCCCCATTCTGTGGTATTTTTCACCCAGGCTGGGATGCCATCTTAGGCCCCCTTCTGCCACCCCCTACCCCAGCTGGTGTTCGCTTTCAGTGAGCCCAGGGCCACCATGGCTGAGAGGATGGAAGGTAGTTTAGTGCTACAGCATTTCACAAGCCCAAATGGCATTCCCATACTCCAAAGGCAAGGTGACCTCAGAACTACAGTGTAGCTGCACTGCCGTCAAGGTCCAGAGCTCCATCCCTGACTCCTGGCAACAAGACTGTTACAGAAGTAAACTCATAA
The DNA here is from genome assembly GCA_036184795.1 of Tokudaia tokunoshimensis. NCBI lineage: Eukaryota > Metazoa > Chordata > Mammalia > Rodentia > Muridae > Tokudaia > Tokudaia tokunoshimensis. The sequence goes on along the minus strand of BTHU01000002.1, from coordinate 91,851,539 downwards.
TGTATAAACTTTGGGGTTTGTTTCCTAAATTCATTTCCTTGAGATTTAATGCCACTGTGTGTATCAAATCTTGCACCTTTTCACCATTGTTTAGTATTGATGGAGTGGAGGCAACACAGTTGATTTAGTCATTCACTCACAGTGGGACACTTAGGTTGCAATTATTCTTTATAAAAGAAAAATATTCAGGGCAGGGACTTTAACTCAATTTGGTAAAGTGTGTCCTAGCTTGCACAGAGATCTGAGTCAATCCCCAATAGCACATAAACCTGGTTCAGTGCATATCTGTAATCTCAGCATTTGAGAGGTGGAACCAGGAGAAACAACATCATCCTCTGATACATAGTGAATTTGAGGCCAGCCTGGGCTACATGAGACCTTGCTCAAAAGAACAGAAAAAGAAAAGAAGCTGGGGAGTGTTGTGGATGGCCCTGTTAGGGACTTTTTGGATGGGGATAGTGAGAGAGCAAGATGTAGCTACTAGGATCTCCCAGCGTATGGCGAATCCGTCAGGATTCACCACTGGAGAATTTAAATTTAATATGGCTTACAAGATTAGGATTCTAGTTGTGCCCAGTGATTGAGTTACCGTTGTTTCTGAACTAAGTTTGTGTGGCATTTTCCTTCATTCAGTGCCTCAACTGGGTTCAAGAGAGAAGGGTGTGGTAGCAAAGCGTGGGTTTGCCAGATGTGCACCAAAAGTCTGTGAGGGTTTTGAAGCATGGGGCTGGTGTGGTAGGGACCCACCAGTGGGAAATTAGCGAGCAGGGTGGAGACGTTTTGGGAGTTCTGGCCAGAGAGTCTCCATGCGAACAGGCCAGCCACCCTGCTGAAACAGAGAGTTGCCAGCAGTAGCGAGCAAACTTGCTGTTCTTTTATATTATTTCCCAAAACAGGGGAGATAAATGGTTTAGTGGCCATGAGGTCTTACTGTCACGGCAGGAGTTAGGTTAGCTCTAAGTGCACAGTAAGGGGAAAGACCTCATGGTAAAAGCTACATGTTTCCTATGTACACTAGAGTGGGAATGGTTGTTGGCATAAAAGGAGAACGTAAGATCAAAACAGTGGAGCGCTAAGGATGATAAATGAACAAAGACTCTGGTAGCTGGGTGTGAGATAGCCAGGCAGACCTGACAAGAGACGAACAGGATCTAAGAGGCAAGGCCAGTGATAGCAGGTTGGCTAGCTAGCCTCCATGAGAGCTTTCCCCCTTAGAGAAACACTAGGCACTACTGTTTGTAATATATTCTTGCTTTTTATGTGTTGCTTCTAATGTAGCTAATTATAATAGACTGTAAGTGAGGATGGTTTCAAACAGCCTGTCTCTACTTTAGGAAAGGGACTCCAGGCCATGCCATGGATATTTGGTAGCTAAAAGTCTGAATATAATTAATAGCACATGGGGCACTTGCCAAGGTGAAGGTAGCAACACTAGTTAGTGACTAACTACCAACAGCTAGTCAGGATCAACGACTAACAAAGCCAGAGTCAGAGGTGAGCAAAGTGGAGTGTTAGTCACCCCCTAACTAGATGAATAACAGGCAACAAGCATATGATAGAGTCTGGGGCCTCCATTGGCTTAGCCTGTGATAACCCAGAGAATTAACCAGTTTCAACAGAGATGACCTCAGCATGTGTCCAGTTTCTACCTTGGAGCTATAAAACTCTAGACAAGAGAAATTCAACAACTTTTTTTCCTCTTTTGGAAACCATTCCCATTCATAGGAGTTTCACTTTTCCTAGATTTTACACTTTTCCACAATTTCATACTCTTCTATAATAACTTTTTAATGAAGTCTGTTTCACTTTGGGAACTTATGGGAGAGTCTGTGCCATTAAATTCCCTTGGTGTGTGCCACTGCTTGGCATCAGCTACTGACAACTGTGAGTGCCCAGCACCTAGGTACTGTCACCCTCAGACACTCTTAATTCCAGCACTGAGGAGGCAGAGGCAGGAGGATCCCCGAGTTCAAGGCCAGCCAGAACAAGTTCCAGGACAGCCAGGGCTACACAGAGAAACCTTGTTGGGGAGGGAAATCACAATGTACCTCTGACCCAGTGCTGGGAAACTGGGAGACATGATGACTCATAGGGCTCACTGACCACTAGCCTAGCCTAGAAATTGGCAAGCTGCAGGTTTGGTGAAAGACGCTGTCTTGATGGAATAAAGCAGAGCAGCACGGGGTGCTTTCCTTTGGCCTCTTCGTGTGCACAGGCACACATGTGCATATCGGACACACATAACACCACACTCATAGACATACACACATATACAAACGAAAAGAAAGGAGATTTTTATAAAATAGAAATAGTCATTTATGGGCACTTTAAACAATATTGATAACCAGACATATTGGCAGACATATTGGGAATTGATTCTCTTCTCCTACTATGTGGGTCTCCAGGATAGAACTTAGGTTGTCAGGGCTGAAGGCAAGTGTCTTTAATGAGTGTGAAAGAGTTAGCTCAGGAACTTTGGAAAGGTCATGGAACACTTGCCCCTCCCAGAAGGGAGAGGATAAATTACATTCCTCAGACCACAGGGAGGTCCCTGCAACTAAGGAAGCCCCCAGAGTCTGTTGGCCACCTACCTTGTCCCATAACAACCAATTAGTTTAAAGGTAACACTGTTCTGCCAATCACATTGTGCCTAATGGTGGTTGCCCTGAGGACTGTATAAAGGCCTGCACAGCCTGCTTCGAGTGGTTGTTCTCTCCCTGTGCAGGGTGACCCCAGCGTGCTGGAGTAAATAAAATTCCTCTTGCTTTTTACATCAATTCCTGTGTCCACGTTGTTCACTCAGGGGGTCTCTCTGAAAAGTTAAGGCTCCCTGAGTCTTATAAGTGAACCCTCTCATGGGCCTCATCTTGTCTCTTGAGACAGGGTCTCATGACCTGGAACTCTGATTCAACTAGTCTGACTGACCAGCAAGCCACAGCAATCTATCTACCTCTGCTCCCCAGCGTCAGGATTATGGGCGTGCCCTGCTCTTCCTGCCTTCATCTTTTTTTAATGTGGGTCCTGAGATTGAACTGGTCCCTAAGCTTACATGGCAAGCACTTGACTGAGCCCCCCAGTCAACCAGGAGGCATGTTCTAGCCCAGGACAAGTGAGTTAAGAACATGTCTTCCTTATGTTCTACCTACCATGGTGAAGATGAAGAGACTTGAGACTCATCGAATGCAAAGGACGTCTATCTCCTTCAAGGCGGACGTGGTGTCTGTCAACTGAACAATCACAGCCAACAGAAGACAATCGTAGAGAGCGGCCCCACCCAAGTCCTCCGATTTTGCAGCGACTCCAATGAAGAATGCTCAATATACAACAAATGAGCCTGAGTAGGACTGAAAAAGTCTGGCTATGGGCCGAATACAACTCACAGTTTCTATACGGCCTACCACCTAAAAATTGTTTTTTTTGGTGTTCTTCAATGATTAGTTTAAAAAAGGAAAGAAGAGGCTCAAGGGCCAGTGAGGTAGCTCAGTGGGTAAAGACCCCTGCAGCCAAGCTGATCCCCAGGACCTACATGGTAGAAGAGAAACAGTTCTCAAAAGTTGCTTTCTAAACCAGGCAGTGGTGGCGCATGCCTTTAATCCCAGCACTTGGGAGGCAGAGGCAGGTGGATTTCTGAATTCAAGGCCAGCCTGGTCTACAAAGTGAGTTCCAGGACAGCCAGGGCTACACAGAGAAACCCTGTCTCGAAAAACCAAAAATTAAAAAAAAAAAAGTTACTTTCTGACCTCTCAGAGCACACCATGGTATACATAGGAATACATACACACACAGACACACAGACACACAGACACACACACACACACACAAAATTAAATAGTGTCATAAAATGTATAAATCAAAAGACTAATAATATTTTGTGATGTGAAAATTATACAAAATTTATGGGGCTAGATATTGGCTCATTGATTGATAGCACAGACTGTTCTTGCAGAGGACCTGGGTGTGGTTCCCAGCAACTATGTGGTGTGACCCACAAACGTCTGTAACTCCAGCTTTTTAGGGGATCTAAAGCCTCTGGCCTCCATGGGCACTGTATTTATATACACAGACCCCCAATTCCCCCAACACACACATGTATCTAACTAAAAATAAAATCTTTTTTTAATGATACAAAATCCAGATTTTATTTTCCATAAGAAAAGTTTTATTGTAACTGGCTCATTTTTTACATGTTGTTCACAGTTGCCTTGGCACCACAAAAGCAGAGCTGAATAGTTGCAACAAACACCCACTGGATCTGTAAGCCCCTCCCTACTGTGTACTCTCTACTATTTTATGGGAAAAGCAGATTGAGTCCCACAGAAATAATCTCAAGATAACCCCCAAGGTCCCTGATATTTATCACTGTGCTTGAGTGGAAAAACCTGTGATTTCTAACCCATAGAATCCAGTGAACAATATTTACTCTTGTGATTATTTTACATAGGATTGCAACTTCTATTTTGCTAATTGACTGTCTTTTTGTAGCACTGACAAAGCCAGCTGCTGTGTTGCAAGCTAGGCCTAGGGAGAGGCCCAGGTGGCAAGAGACTGAATGCAGCTTTAGAGGACAGCCAGCCAAAAACTAAAGCCCTTTGTCTAACAGCCTGCCAGGAACTGAATGCGGGCAGCCACCATAGGAGCCAGGAGTGGATCCTTCTACCACCTCATGTGGATGTGCCAGATAGCACACACACTTCTGTGAGTTCACGTGGCATCACCTACCCTGTCTTCAAAGCTCTGCCAAATTCTATGAAACAGCTGGTCCATCATTTTAACCAATTTTCCATTGATGGACTGTCAGATATAGGCAACCATTGGCAAGCTATTTAGGTAGAAGCAATCTTGCTGTGACCATTGTCCTGTTCACAAAGCTGCGCTTTCTTTTATAAATGTTCCTGCCTCATACAATCTTATAAATGGATTTGAGGGTTTTTTGTTTGTTTGTTTTTTTGTTTTGTTTTGTTTTGTTTAGACAGGGTCTTGTGCAGCACAAGGGCTGCCTGCTATGTTGAGGGCAACCTTGAACTTCTGATCCTCCTGCCTCTACCTACTGAGTGCTGAGATTACAGGTGTGAGCTACTGTGCTTAGAATGGAACCCGGGGATTTGTGCTTGCTAGGCAAACACTAACAACTGAGCTACATCCGTAGCCCAGAAACATTTTTTCTTTTAAAAGAAAAGCTTGGTGTGAGTTGTCATAATGAGCTGTAGTAGAAAGAAGATGAATCCCAAAGTCAGGCGTCCCTGAAGTAACAAGCCCCACCTCCCACTTGCAGGTGGCCTTGGACAAATCATCTGGCTACTCCGGTCTACTTCCCAGTCTATGACACAGGGTAATCGTCCCTCATGGACTATCCTCATGGGCCACTTCTCTGGGTGTTGGGAGAACACATGAACAGCAGAGTATATAAAAGAATTTGAAGTACTTAGAAGGTGGGGGTGGGGTGGGGGTAAGCATCGGTATTACATCTTAGGTATTTAAGCATGGTTGGGGTTATGAAATTTTCTCCATGATTTAATTAACTTTAATTTTAGACCCTGCCAACATAGTCTAAGGGTAGGAGGGAGGGTAGTGATGGTTGCCCAGGGCCATGGACTCAAAACAAAAGTGAGACTTTGCTGGCCCAACTCCAGTGCTTGTGTGCAAATACCTAGAGGGTGATTGGCCTGGACTTAGCATGTGACTCGAGAGAGACCAAAGGTACAAGGCCCCAGGGGCCTGATCCTGACTTGCTCTGCAGAGGGATTTCTAACAGTTTGGCCATTCAGTCTATGAGGCTCAAAGTTTTACTCTGCAAGGATACAAAACAAGCTAGTGCTGGAGCCTCCCTCTTCTTTTTTTTGAGACAGGGTTTCTCTGTGTAGCCCCGGCTGTGCTGGAACTCACTCTGTAGACCAGGCTGGCCTCCAACTCAGAAATCTGCCTGCCTTTGCCTCCCAAGTGTGCTGAGATTACTGGTATGCCCCACCACTGCCCAGCGCCTCCCTCTTCTTATCCACCAAACTACACCAGGGAAGCAAAACACCAGGGTCTGCTGTCAGATCTCACCTGATACCCTGGACAGATAGGTCAAAAGGCTCTGGCTAGCTTGTCCTCTCTATGGCTGGAGTTTGATGTGGAATGGAAGAGAGTCAGAGAAGGGTAAGCTCCACAATTTGAGCTGGAACTCATGCCAGGCCCCGTGTTAGCTTGCTCTGGCCACCATAACAGAGCATCACAGACTTTGACAACAGAACTTGATTTCTCATAGTTCTGGAGACTACAAACCCAATATCAATGTGTCAGCCTTTTCAAGACAGCAGGCCTAGGGTCTTAGGACTTAACCTTGAAACATCATTGAACTTTGCAGGGAGCACTTTGGATTCAAACCAGAGTGAAATCCTTGTGTGCAGTTAGATTGGAAGTCAGGGCCTTGGTAGAACAAATTTTCAGCGCATACAGCTTCATTGCCTCCTGTGGCCATGATGGGATGCCCTGCAGAAGCCGCAGAGACTTCCCTGGAGATGGAGAAGCAGTCCAGGTGTGACAGCAGATAAATGATGGAGCAAGGAAGGGACACTGCTCAGTGCCCCTGCAGCTCACACATACTCTGGTGCCTCCTCTCTGCCTTCTCAGGGGTGTCCTGTCATTTACCCTAAGCAAAAACATACATGAAAAGGAATCACTGACACATTGCAAAGACTCTGGGGTGTGTCCTTGTCGATCTGATAACTTGGAAGACCACATCTAACAAGTAGATGCAGTTAACAGATGCACAGCTATCACACATAGCTGTCATATACAACCAAACACAGCTACTTCATATACAACTCATAACACACTAAGTTCTTTTCCCCAAAGTATACAAAGTCCCTTTCCCTCCTCAGGAGGGTGCTCTTTCTTCCTCTAGACAATTCAGATTCCCTTGGTATCCTGTACCATAAATACTATAAATACTGACACACAAGGCTAACTACTATTAACACATCTTACTTTGGATGGCAAGGGAATGGAAGATGGGTGAAAATTAGTTAATACATAAACAGACATATGTAATAAAAATGTCACTGTCTTGTTTTTGCAGCTGGCCTTGTGATGTTAGCTGGGGTTTTAAATCATCTTTTTCCATTAGCTATTCCATTTTTTTGATAAGATGGGACTTTCTTCTTGAAGGGTCTGGCCTATAGCAATTGTGATTGAATCTGGTTGTGGTTTTTATTGGATTTTATCATAAGGTGTAGGCGTCTCAAGAGGTGATCCAGAGGTCTCACACTTCTTGTCATCCAGACCTGATTTCTCTGTGAGAGGAGGGCTAGACTACAATACAATACCTCTTTGCCCTGTTGATATGAGATGCCAATGTGGCCAGGTGAATCTCAACTTCTACTCCTTGGAATCTCTATTTTGTGTCCTTCCTTGTGGAAATCTTTCCTTTGAGATAGCTATAGATGAGTAAAACCTGAGTTTAGGGAAACAACAAATGGTTTATGGATCACTGTAGATAACAGTGAGAGGAATCCAGTTACATCACTGGTCCTGATCCCCCAACATATGCTGTTCATGGACGTAGAGTCATGGAGACATTGCCCTTGATGTAGCTAGTTGAAGGAACAGCTCATCTGCTTTCACCAGGGTTCCCTAGAAGGAAAGATGCTCATCTCTGTTTTTCCTTGTTTTGGTTTGTTTTAACTTGTTTGTTGCCTTGTTTTATAAACAAGAGTAATTAAACATCACATCAAGATGGTGGAGACATTTAGCTGCAGGGCTTCCAACCCCTAACCTGGTGATACTTTTTTTTTAGCCAGTTATGTGTTTTGCCACTTCTAGAACTTTTGCCATTAATCGAAGTAGTACTTGCTGAGTGTCTGCTTTGGAACGTGTGTGTGTGTGTGTGTGTCTGTGTGTGTGTGTGTGTGTGTCTGTGTGTGTGTCTGTGTGTGCACAAATCAGAGAAACTTGTGTTGGAATGACAAGTACTTTAGCTGCCATCCCAAATCCACACAGTGTACACAATCTCACACCCAACAAGAACATTGCAGTTGGTGTCAGTTTGCATATACGATGGTGTAAGACTATAATGGAACCGAGAAGAAATCCTACCCTTTAGTGACATCATAACCACCATAGCATTGCAGAGCATTTACTCACACATTTGTGCTGATGCCAGCGTGAGCACCAGCATCTCACTGCCAGTACAGCACGTACAGTTGTACAGAGCACATTGCACTTGACAGCCGCATAGCTGCCCCGTATAGCTATGCTCAGTTCCATATCATTATTTTAGAGTCACTCCTGCTTACAGAACAGTTTGCTGTGAACGATTGAGTTTCTCCTGACAGGAGCCTCACATAGCTGTTTACTGTCTCTTGATTGCATCAGTTTCTCCTGGGCCAGATTACATATTATGTGGTTTTGTTCACTGTGGTCCTAGAAGCAATAGGCTCTCGCACATGTAAACACCATATAGCCTAGGTGGAGGGGTGTGGAGATCCAGTGGGCTATGCCATCTAGGTTTGTGAATATGTATACTGTGGTGTTCATACAGTAACACAATCACCTACAAATGACATTTTTAGAACTTCTCCTTGCTATTAAATGGTGATGAAGGACACAGATTCCACCAGGGCTTGGCTGATAGTCATTCTTTCAACTCTCAACAAAGCTTTGAGGACCACCCCACTCTAGTGTTTCTACCCTTGCCCTTCTCCTCCCTATTCCCTCTTTGGTCCATAATCTTCCTCAATGACAAGCATTGCTCCCCTAAATGATCTTATTTCTATTGCCCTCCATTTTCCATTTTCCACTTTCGTGTGTGTGTGTGTGTGTGTGTGTGTGTGTGTGTGTGTGTGTGTGTGTCTGAATGTGGACACCTGAGGTTGATATTGAGAACAACCCGCCTTCCATCACTCTTCTACCTTATTCTTTAAAACAAGGTCTCTCAATTAAACTCAGAGCGTATCCTAATGGTTAGTCTTACTAGATAGCTTTCACTGGGGAATTCATTGCTCTGGCTTCCAAGGCTGGAATTACAGATCAGGCCCCATGCTCACCTGGCACTTTCATGGGTTCTGGAAATCTGAATCTAGTCCTCATGTTTTCATGACAAGCATTTTAACCATTTAGCCATCTTCTCAGCTTCTTGTTTATTTCTTTGATGTGTTTAAAGATTTTAGTCATTCCACCCCTTGGAGCAATGGTTGTTGAAGATAGACTTACTGTCTGTTCAATTCATTGATAGATCATTTGTATCTAACACAATGCTTGATGGGTAACATGTACTCAAAGACTTCCCGCCCCAAGAGACAGGGTTTCTCTGTATAGCCTTGGAACTTGCTCTGAAGACCAGGCTGGCCTAGAACTCAGAAATCTGCCTGCCTCTGCTATAATTAAAGTGCTAGGATTAAAGGTACATGCCACCTACTGCCTGGCTTCAAAGACCAGTTTCTAAATAAATGAATGGAAGAAGAAAGGAAGTCGTGTTTCTTGCTGTCATAGACAGAACCTCTGCTGTGTCTTCTGTGGATATCAATCCCCATCAGTGGGGGACAGACATGTGACTCTTCCCCCATCAACACTTTGGGTACATGCAGAGCAATGAAATACCTAGGTGATATGGGAACACAAGATGAGAGAGGTATGGTGAAGGTGTAGGTGTTGGGAAGGCTGGTAAAGGGGGTAAGATCAGGACCAGCCTGGCCTACATGAGACTCGATGAAAGAAAGAAAGAGAGAGAGAGAGAGAGAGAGAGAGAGAGAGAGAGAGAGAGAGAGAGAGAGGAAGAAGAAGAAGAAGAAGAAGAAGAAGAAGAAGAAGAAGAAGAAGAAGAAGAAGAAGAAGAAGAAGAAAGGAAGGAAAGAAGGAATAGAGAAAACAAGGGAAGGAAGGAAAGAAAGAAAAAGAAAGACAAAACAATTACATTTTCTTGGCAAAATTGAAAAATTATAGACTCATTAAAAGTAGATTGGGTAGAAATACAAGCACAAAATAATGACTAGTGTTGGGGGGAGAGTCAGCAAAAGCCATGTAAGATGATACTTCCCGTGGAGGTGACCACAACAGCCATCAGAGCGGCTAGGGACAGTGTGCTGCACAGGTGTCGTGGCCCCTGAGACAGTCACCAGCTGAGCCCACTTGTTCCATTTGCAGCTTGGCCCCACTGTCAGTGAGGCAACACCTCTCCTTTGAAAAGTGACTTTAAAATAGCTCCTGCCACCTTTCAGGAGCAGCTCAAACTGAGACCTGTCTCACATTCATAAAAGGAAGTAGAAGCTGAGTCCCTCCGCAACTTAAGTCCAGTTCCCACTAAAAGAAAATACTTTTGTTGTTTGATTATTTATTGATAACCGAGTCTTATGGAGCTTGGGCTGGCCTTGAGTTCACTGTGCAACCAAGGATGGCATTGGAACTAGAAGGAGGCTTCCTGCATTGTGCCTTAAAATACTCTGTAAGTTCATTGGTTGGCAGAATGTCATCACATGCTCGCTGGCAAGCGAGTCCAAGAAATGCAGTCCGTAGGTTTCTAAGACCATATAGCACACTATAGGAGAATACAGGGGTGGGATATTCATTGGGCACATTTAAGCACCCAGTGTGGTGGGATATCTTGTGTCCAGAGACTTAGAGAGGCAACCTGTGGATGAAGATCACCGTTGGAGACACTAAGGATACAGAGATGGATGGCAAGAGTGCCTGCTGCCTCCAAGCTCACAGTGGATAGGAAGATACAGGTCTAGAAGCAGTCTCTTGGGAAGTGTGACTTGCTACATCACAAAGAAATTTAAGTTCTGATTAAACCAATGATGAGGGAGTGATTGCCACCGCCTAGTACAGGTGGAGCAGAGGAAAGATTTGAAGAGTCAGCAGTTTTCCACTGGGTTGAAAGGTAGATACATTTACATGACAGGAAGAACCAGGGCAAAGGCTGGCAGGGCTCTGCATTTGCTTTGGTAGGCAAGGCCTCAGGCTTGCCATTGGTACATAGTTAGCAGTAGAGATGTATAACCAGCAGGTCCTGGTGGTGATAGCTGAGCATCCCCGTTAGCTACAGGCATCAGGAGAGCTAAGGGGCCCCAGATGACCTCAGCATAGGCCTTGGTGAGTAGTGTTGTGCTAAGTGACCAGACTGGAAAGACCACTCTGGCCCAGGTTCTCTAGGGACACAGGACTACAGGGCTGACTCCAATCCCTTCCTTCCTCACACAATCCAGTCCTTTGTTAAAACTAATCCACCTCCTAATGCCACTTTCTTCTTCTTTCGGCTGCAGTTTCTTAGACCTCTACCAAGTGACTGCATTTTCTAATCTTCCAGATCTTCCAAAGCCATCTACCCAAAGAGCTGCTCCAGTTACCATTGCACTGAGAGATGGGCTGGACTCACCCAAGCAAGCTGAGGTTCTCACAGCTCTCTGAAGGGACCCACAAGTGGCCATCCTCCGGTTCAAAGGTCTTCAGTGGTCCCTTGTTGGCAGATGCTCTGAAACTTTTTAGGTGAACTTATTCAGTTGACTCTGGAAAGTAAAAGTGAAACAGGTCGTTAAAGGTGATGGCTGAACGGGAAGGATTGCATACATTTTCCAGATGACATCACTAAACCTGGGGCAAGCAGAAAGTCATCCAGCCGAGACATGCACTTCGGTCCTCAGACTCCAAGTCCACTACTCTTCCTGTTGAGCCAACTCTTAATCTGATTGGCCTTGTCTCTCTGCCTTCTTTGATGCTCATCCCTGGAAGAATGTTCTATAGTCAATACTCAAAAAAGGGAGAGATTGTTGTGTGCATGTTTATGCATGTATGGTATGTGTGCAGATATGTGTGCAAGTGTGATCATGTGCATGCTGAGGCTGTGAGACAACCTTAGGTGTCATTCCTTAGTCACCATCCACTGTTTTTGTTTTATTTTTTGAGACAGGGTTTCTCACTGGCCTGGATCTCACCAAGGAGGCAAGTCTTGCTGACCAGTAAGCCTCAGGGATCTACCTGGTGTCCATCACCTCCGCACTAGGATTATAAGTGTGTTCACTGACATGCTTGGTTTTGCATTTTAAAAGGGTCTGGGGATTGACTCAAATGCATACAAAGCAAGCACTTTACCATCTGAGCTATCTTTCCATTCCTTGGCCCCAAATAGGGACAAAAGAAGCAAACTGACTGTCCCATTCAGATTGGGTTGTGTGCTTGTAGTACCTGTAGTAAGCAGACTTCAGCAAGCAGAGCGGAGAATAAAATATCTGTAGTTACAGAGAAAGGTAATTCTGTTGAGTCACAAAGGTGGGTCAATGGGTAAAATGCCTGCTGCCAAGCCTGACAACCAGTTGTCCTCTGGCTTTCTCACGTGTGTGATCACACAGTCACATAAAGACGTGTGTGCATGTGAACACACACACACGTAATTCATAAATGTGGGAGAAAAAGACTGTGGACAGACTGTCCTGGGAACTGAGCTCAGGATATAGGCTAGTCCTTAAAACCACTGGGCCAACGGTGCTTCTGTTTCTTATGTTCAAGGTCTTCTATAGAAGATATCCATCTGCATCCCTGGCTCCCTTACCAGTTTGTTCCCTCGCCCACATATCCTCTCCTTGTTGTAATCTCCATTAATATTCTGGTCTGAACTGCGTCCTGTGAGGAGGCAGCAGGAAGCTCTGGATGGATTAGCCAGGCATAGTGAGATGCTCAAGGACAAAAGACATCGAAATCTTGCAGGTGTAGGCTGAATCCCAAGCTTACTCGGTAGGAGGAAAGCCCTAGGTGTTTTCAAGGATATATCCTTCCTCTCTTCTCCCTTCCTGTTTCACATATACACGTGCTCACATACTCAAATGTAAAAATCTTCCCTGGAAACTTGAAAAGTCAATTCCCCGTGGACATAAAGGACTATATCATATCTCACCAAAGAACGTAAGTTTCTAATCATTCCTTCATAGTCTGAGCTGTTTGGGTAGTAAACTGGTTAAGAACAGCTGGTGCCATTGAAGAAGACATTCTGATTCTTTGGCATCATATGACCCCAGGTTTCTGCCTTTGTGGTCTTAGAATGTGAATCCTTTGTTTCTCTTAGAGTAATATTCATTATTTGTGAAACCAAAATAATATCAATTTATCAAGCTGTTGAAGTATCAAATGGCACACTCATGAAAAAAATATGATAAATTCTAGTATTAATCAAAACATGCTTACATGATGGTATAATAACAAAGAAGATAAAGATGATGTTGGTGCAACCAAACAACAGGGAAAACAAAGCCCCAACTAGACATCCAAATAAAGCCTCCAGTGTCAGGAATGGATTGCATCTTATTAAATTATTCAAAAATCACAGGTTATTACCACCGCTGTTGGTTGTTGTCCACAACCTATGTATGCTAGGGCTTACTGCTGAGGATACTTGCCTATGTCATTAAACATGGAAGAGCCACACTGGTGCATAGCTAGAAGCTTCTACTGTTCATGGTACTGAAAGGCACTTAAAGAGAAAAGTAATTGTCAATATCACCTAGCTACAAACCCTGATATACAGGATATGCCTATAATAGATATACAGGTGCAATAATGGCACAGATGTTATTGGAGGAACCAACTACTTTTTAAAAAATTCATTTAAGGCCTCCTCCATGAGATGGAAGTTATACCTAACACTGCTACAGTGGTCAAGATCATGAAGCTAGATAGGTCGTGGGCCTAGGGGAAAACCTACTACTATTATTCTACTATAGAAATATAGCAATGAAAAGACTCCTGAGTACATACTACTATACCATAGATCAGTGCCTTGTTCAGCCCTCACCAGAGAAACTTCTTGAAGTAGATGGAAATTAACACAGAAACCCACAGTGTGCAGAGAGTGAGAGAATTCGGAGTGCTCGGTTCTAAATGGGATCTTTGATCTGTTTAGAAGAGGGTGCAAAAAGATCATAAGATCCAGAAGTGGTGGGTGACTCCAGGGAAACAGCACTTCTAGACACAGCAGGACTGATGCACAAGTGAGCTTACAGAGACAGTGGCAGCATGCACAAGATCTGCACACGCTCAAGCTGTGCGAGTTCAAGATGAAGTCCAGCAATGAGAGAGAAAGTAGACACTGGGTCCCACCCCTAACCAAGAAGCTATCTGCAACTGATAGCCAGTGGCAAAGGGAAAATTAGTTGTTCCAATGGGGTCCCACTGGGTATATCAACCACACTACAGGTCAGGTCAGGCCCCCTGCCCAGGTAGCTGACCAACTCAGAACCAAGTCAATGGTGTTTTGTGGACTTTTTGCTTCTTTTGCTTTGATTGGCTTTTTTTTTCCTGGTCTTATCTGTCTTTTGCTTGGTTGTTTTGGTTTTTCATTTTTTGTGTGTTTTCTGTGTTTCTTGTTTTTGTTTCTTTTTTATTTATTTGATATTTTTGAAAGAGAGAGGGAGGAAAAGGAATGTGAAGTTGGGTAGGGAAGCAGGGAGAATCTGGCAGGATTTGAAGAAGGGGAACATATGGTCAAATATATTATATGAAAATATTTCTTCAATAAAAATACTTTAGAAAAAGACTTTGGTGCTGATGCTGAAGACATTGATGGGGAAGAAGATGAGGAAGAGGGAAATGTAATAAGAATGCTGAGACATGCAAGGAACACTCAAAAGCTGGTTTTAGGCCGTTGAGGAGCTGGTAGGGCCACAAAGAGAAAGTGTAGTTTCTCCAGCTCCCAATCAGTACAAAGATGAGAAAACTGTACTTCCGGCCATGACACAGGGCAGCAAGAGTTTTCATAGCAGCGCTTTCTTCCCAGCCAAAGAAACTCTACAAAGTATCTACGTTCATCTAAATAAAGCAAAATGCATCCATAGGCAAAGGTTATATGTTCCTCATATAAGGAAACTTTCTATAGCAACACAACAACCCACTCCAAAGGATGGAGAAGTAGATCATCTTGTTGCACATCTGTAACTCCAACACTCAAGAGTCAGGGGCACGAAGATCCAGGAGTTGCATGTCAGCCTGAAATGTACAGTACGTTACAAGCTAGCTTGTGCTTCATACTGAGACAGGCTCAAAGAAACAAGACCAGAACAAGGAAACTGTCACTGCGCTGTCCAGAAGCTCCTCCTCGTGATAGCTATTGGGTGACAAGTGGAACCAGTGACCTCTTGCTCCTATTTGCACTTCCAAACATGCAACTTCCCTAATAATTATCTGTGTCACCCGAATAGCAAAAAATTAATTCTTTTTGGCATGGGGCCTGAAGAGATGGCTCAGTGGTTAAGAGCACTGGTTGTCTTTCCTAAAGTCCTGGGTTCAATTCCCAGCACCCATGTGGTGGCTCACAACTATCTGCAACACCAATTCCAAGTGATCCAATGCCCTATTCTTGCCTCTAAAGACACTAGACATGCACATGGTGCACAGACCTACATGCATATGAAACTCCCATATACATGAAATAAAATCAATTTATTTGGGGCAGTGTTAAATGGTAGCTAGGATTTAAGATTCAGTTGAAGTTCCATATACTTTACAAATGGGCGAGAACAGGGTCAGAGAGGGTAAGGGACTTGTGTGGGAATGGACAGTGAGTTAGATAGCCGTTCCAGGGACAGGACCCGCCTGTGGATGCATCACCCTCTCTCTATGAGACCTAACCTTCATTTGTAGATGCCTAGATGCTGCCCACCCTCATCTCTCCTACTGTAGTTCCTCCACATTTGCCCGAGTCAATGGGACACTATTGGTCTCATCTGTTTCTACAAGCTCATTGTGGACCTGGTTTCTCCCAGAATCCCAGGAAAGACACTAACAGTGGTGTGTGTTGGCATGCCTGTAATAACTGTCTACCTCAGTGATTTTATTGACACCTCAAGCACAGCTCTGGGAAGCAGACAGGACAGGGATAATTATCTTTTGTTTTCAGATGAAGTAACTGAGGTTCACTGGGTTTGGGGAGCAGTCACTCCCTTCTGTGGGCCTGCCTTCACCTGAGTGCTGATGTATTTTCTGATTTCTGTCAGCAAGCGCCTTGACCAGAGGAGAGCCATCTCATCAGCCCTTTTGTCCAATTTCTGGCGGACAGGAGTGTTCAGGTTTTGACAACGTCAACTCCATCTCACATGGCCATCTATGCATCAGAAGATGCAAATCTATCATGCTCTCCTTTCTGTAACTCTGTGTCCAGACTTCATCTTCTCCCCTTTCCCTCAAACATGTGTGTGTGCATGTGTGTTTGCATGTGTGCATGGGTGGGAGGTCCATAAAGACCAGAGGGTGAAGTCAACTGCCTACGTCTGTCCTTTTTGTGAGTTAGGGTCTCTCACTGAACCTGAAAGTCACCCAAACCCCAGGGCCCTCCAGTCTCTGCCTTCCTAGCACTGGGCTTTCAGCCAGCGGCTGTGTCTGTGTGGATGCCAGGATCTGAACTCAGATCCTCATGCTTGCAGGACAAAAATATTTTCAACGAAGCCATGTCCCAGGCTTAGACTTCCTCTTTTTCTAAGGACATGGCTCCTATTGGATTAGACTCACCCAGATTACCTCAGTTTAAACTTGATGACATCTATAAAGACCCAATTGCAAATAATGTTATAGTCACAGGTGACTGGAGGTTAAATATTCAACTGAGGGAGGGGACATATATTCGAATCCATAAGAAAAAAATATCTAACCTTTAGGAAATGGAGCAATGGAGAGAGAAGGGGGGGAGGGAACACCGAGGAGACTGAGAAGCTTCATGACCTGCTCTAGGCCAAACAGGTGCTTA
Source organism: Tokudaia tokunoshimensis (assembly GCA_036184795.1). NCBI lineage: Eukaryota > Metazoa > Chordata > Mammalia > Rodentia > Muridae > Tokudaia > Tokudaia tokunoshimensis. The sequence goes on along the minus strand of BTHU01000002.1, from coordinate 91,834,837 downwards.
GCTGTCACCTGACCTTACCTCAGGCTGCTTGAGGCTACACCCTTAACTACTGGGCAATGCCACCCCAGCTGCTTGTGGTCCTGTGGTCCCTGCTCTCTTGGTTTCCCATGAGGGTGGCTTATAAAGAGGGCTGTGTTTGTACACTAAGAAGAAGCAAACATGACTGGTAATTTTGTTTTCTCAGCTGAACCGCCAACACACAGTGAGTTGATATTGAGTCTAGCGTCCTCTCCTTAGCTCCCTATGTGGCTGTGGTTTTCCACAGCAGCCCGCGGCCTAGGGTGAGGTCACTGGCAGGGAATGGGCACGGTGTGAGTCCCAGGGAATGCTGGGAACTTCACCTTCACATTAGGATTGGGTACTGGAGAAAGCAAAGGACATGGACCAGCCCACCGTCTACAGCTACAAACCCTCGAGAAGCCCCACAGGGCTGGTAAGGCCAGGAGAGGTCTGCGCAGAGACTGAGGATGCAGACAGACACAGGGTGGGATCTCTGGCCCCTGTCTGCTAGCTGTGCAACCTAAGACAAGGTGCCAACATTCCCTGAGCCTCATCTGTCCCTACTACAAAGAGTCGTTATAAAGATACACAGAAACCAGTATTTAGTCTTGAGCTGGCCCAACATAGGCACAGTGTTCTCCCACAAATGGTGGCTGACCTGGGATGTACCAGAAAGAAAGAAAGAAAGAGAGAGAGAGAGAGAGAGAGAGAGAGAGAGAGAGAGAGAGAGAGAGAGAGAGAGAGAGAGAGAGAGAGAAGGCAGGAAGGAAGGAAGGAAGGCAGGCAGGCAGGCAGGCAAGCAAGCAAAATGCTTTTCCCTCCAGGAACATACAAGCAAGAGATCACACAAGAACATGGCTTCAATGTATTGAAAGCAATACAGATCAGATAGAGCTAAGACTTAGAGCAGGCAGAGTAGAAACAGAAATTTCACAGAGAAAAGGAATCCTGAATCAGCCTTGGTGATTCTAGAACCTTCTACAGCAGGTGCTCTGGAGACCACGTCCTAGACCCTTTCTGGCTAGATCTTCCTCTCTCTTCTTACCCTGAAATTAACCTTTACTCCAACACACACACACACACACACACACACACACACTCATATGCACACCCACACACACAATCACATGCACACAGTCATATGCACACACACAGCCACATACATACACACAGTCACATGCACACATAGTCATACACACACACAATCACAGTCACATGTACACACACAGTCACATGCATACACACAGTGACAGTCACATGCACACACAGCCACATGCACACACACAGTCACATGCACACACACAGTCGTATGCACACACTCATACAGTTACATGCACACAGTCACATACATACACATAGTCACAGTCACACGCACACATATACACAGTCACATTTGTGCACGCGCGCACGCGTGCACACACACACACACACACACACACACACACACACACACACACACACACACTCCACACCACTTTTTGTTTGAAGAATCACCAAACCTGGGTTTTCCCTGGGAAGGAGCTGTCAGTCAAGCCGTGTGTTACCTAGAGCTAATGAGTAACTCAAGAGAGATCAAAAGATAGAAGTGATGCCTTTTATTAAGCTCACAGATTTATTATAAGTGAGTCGGCAGGACCACACAGGTCTCCTGTCCCAGCACAAGGAAGAAGAGTATGTGTGTGTGTGGTCTCCAGTAGTCGCAAGGCAGAGAGATGGCGGGTGTGTGCCTAATAAAGGCTATAATTGGCACCTCTCTTCCAGCAAAACCCACCACCATCTCCCCGCTGCCAGGCCCTCTCCTTGGGAGAGGGTACTGGAGGGGGAACTCAACCTCGGGGGATGCCAGCTTGTGCAGAAATACCAGGGCGGGAGCTATTCACAGAGGTTCACGCCTCCCAAACTGAAACCAGTAGGTGCGGCAGGAATGTCGGTGTGGCTGGGGAGGGCTCTTCTTCCTGGGAGACCAGATAGGAGAATGACCAAGAGGAATATTTTCAGGGGCAACCCTGATTGGTCCCCAATGTTCAATTACATGTCCCTTTCTCAGGAAATGGACCAGGGAAGCTGAGTCACCTCCATAAACTGGTGCCTAGTTCTTAGAAATATTACCATTTCACTTAATAGACATCATAAATGCTTGTTGCCATAGCCACAGGTTTTGTGTGTCTTGGTTTGTTTGTTTGTTTGTTTTTTAATTGTAAATAGTTGGTTTTGATTCCCAACGACTCCAGATCCCACAGGTTAAACTCTATAAGGGCATCTTGGGTCTGCCAAGTAGCTGGCCACTACTTTGGCTCCTAGACAAGATAGGTCAGCACTTTAGTATCTGAAACTTGCCTCCTCTGAAGATAGCCTTTAAAAAAGCTGTCAGTAAAAACTGAGGCTCCTTCTCTCACAGCCAGAACCCTGTACATAGCACACACCAGACCTCACTTTGGTCCTCTGTGAAATGCAGTCACCTGAGGTTGAAGGTCCCCGTCCTTCCCCTGAGGCCCCCCACCTCCCAGGCTCCTGCCTTTCTTCTAGTATCCCCCTCAACGGCACTGCACCCCCAAGCTGCTCTGGCAAACACACATGGCTGGTGATAATTTGCCCCCAACATTCCTTGGCAAGCTCCCCTTTCCCTTTCTTGGCCAGGATTTAAGAACCAAGAGCAGCCGTGAGCTCATGTTAGGCTCCAGCCCCATAACTTCAGAAAGACAGCTTCGTGTATTAATGTGAGATTAATTGCTGCTTCGAGGGATTGACTCTAACTTGAACAGTCTGAGACAGCTTAAAAAGAAAAAATTATCTCCAGTCTGGGAGGTTTGACTTTGAAGAGTTTTTGTTACTGACTTAGGATTCTGCTCCTATGGAAGAGGGGAAAGGGGGGGGGGAAGTAATGAATAAAATAAAAATTTATTGTTGATACCAAGCGATTGTACGCTAAATAAGTCTGATTTTTGTTTTATTTTGTTTCGTTCTGTTTTGTTTTGTATCAGGGGTGGGGGGTGTTGTTTTGAGATAGAATCTTACTATGTTGCCAAAGTAGGTCTCGATCTCTTTGTTTTAATATTTTAAAGATTTATTTATTTTACTTTATGCGTATGAGTGTTTTGCCTGCATGTTTGTATGTGTACCACAGGCATACTTGTCAAAAAAAATATGTCTAATCTCCTAGAATTTGAGCTACAGATAGTCACGAGCCACCCTGTGGGTACTGGGAACCAATTCTGGGTCCTCTGCAAGAGCAGCAAGTGGAATTAAGCCACTACTGAGCCATCTCTCCAGTCCTTCTTCTGCCACCACCCTCCTGTCTCAGCCTCCCAAGTGTTTAGATTATACAGACACCTGCTATCTGTGTAAGCCTGGACTGATTTAGCATCCGGAGGGATCCAGAGATGGAAGCCAGGATGCTGAGACTGTCTTAGAACGCATCTCCATTTACTCATCGCACATCAGGACAATCGGTCACTATTGTTCCCATTCAGCAACTGAAAAGAGCATGTCCCTACAGCAGTGCTCTCCACCTATGGGCTGTGACCCCTTGGAAAGGGTCAAATGACCCTTCACAGGGGTTGCATACCAAATATTTACATTATGATTTATAACAGTAACAAAATTACAGTTATAAAGTAGCAACAAAAATAAATTTATGACTGGCGGTCACCACAGCGTGAGGAACTGTACTAAAAGGCCATAGTATCAGGAAGTTTGAGAACCACTGTCTTACAGTCGACTAAGGGTTTAGACACAAGCCAGTCTGGTTCTAAATACTGGTCTCCCATGGCGTCTTCTGTCTCTATTCATTAGAATGGAATTTCTGCAGAAGACATCCATGCACAGTACTTACAGGGAGTTAGCTCCTCCTCTACGGCACCCTCTTGAACTTAATCTTTTGTCTCATCTCAAGGTTTAGACAGCTGTAAATATCTAGACCTTAAAGAAAGTCACTCAACAGAATAGCAAGAAAATGCACAAGCATTGGTGTGAAGAGCAAGCCAACCCAAGGCTTTCTCAGAGGTCCTAATAAAAGGACAAAGGTACCGCTAGTTCTGTGTCCTTTTCCAGAAGTGGACTTAGCAAGGCTGGTTCAGGGCTAAAGGCGGTGACTTGAAGGAGTCCAGTTTGTGGTTGCTGGGGATCCAGCTCCCTACCCTTGGGATGTGGTTATCAGACCTAAAGGACTTTTACTTCATGATATGGTAATAGAAAGAAAACGATTCATTAGGGATACGGGTCAGTAGGTCGAGTGCGTACCTTATATTCTTTAGTACCTAAGTTAGAATCCACATGAAAAAGCCAGACGTGGTACATAGAGTGAGTTCCAGGCCAGCCAGGACTACATAGTGAGACTTGCCTCAGACAAAACAAAGCAACTAAACAACAAGAAGAAGAAACCAGATATAGTGGCACATTCTGATAACCCCGTGCTGTGGAGGGAGGGTCCCTGACTCACTACTTTAGCCTACAGACCAGTGAGTGACCTTCTCCAAAAACTTGACTGTGGAATGACACCCAAACTTGTCCTCTGGCCACCACAGACATGCACATATGCATGCACTCTCCCATACATGTGTATCTGTGTACACAAGTACATATGAAAAATTTCCTAGATTAAAATACACTATAATTTTGGTGTGTAATATTTTTATTTATTTGTAAGGTTGTTTTTTACAATAAAGTTTACTAAATGAAAATACACTACAGTGACAAAAATTTTGAAAATATTTTCTTCCTTACAGATACTGTCACATCCATTTGTGACATTTTTTAAAAGTCATACTTTATAGGATGCTCTGACTCTTCCTTAATCCTATATAGAAAGGTGGGTATGTGGTTAGGGATCAACCACTTGAATGCTAGCACAGGCATATGTTAGGGAACTAAGAGGAAAGAATGCAAGTCTTAGACAGTTGCTACATGTAGGTTCTGGGAACCAAACTCAAGACTTCTGATAGAACAGCCAGTGCTCTTAACCACTGAGCCATCTCTCCAGCCAAGTATGCAAGCTTTACCATCCTAGAGAGCAGGTCAGGGAGAGAAAGAGGTGAGAGGAGGGAAGCATAGAGACTTCTTGGAGAGATTTCATTCTTCTTATCTTGGAGGTCAGCAAACTTCAGTTCATAGTCAAGTCTGGCCCACCATTTGCTTTTGCATATTATGCAAACTAATCCATGGGCTTAGTTTTTTTAATAGATTCTGTCAAAAAAATTTATAAAATTCATGTTTTAATGTTTACAATTTATTTTATCAGAACAGAGCTCATTTGCTTGCATATCACCATGCTGCAACTGTAGAGGGGCATGATTATATCAGAGACTCTGTGCCCCATAAAATCTAAAATATTTTCTATCAGACTTCTACAGATAAAGTTTGTTTTCTGCTTTAGATCATTTCCACTGGGGTCAGTCTCCTCCCCTTCTCTGGATTCTCATTCCTGCTTCCCCACCATCTCCCATTCCATCACCAAATCTTCAAAGAGCTCAAGAAGGAAGAAAAACAGTTTCATGGCGTGTCAGGTTGCATTCAAACTGAGTGCATATGTATGCACACTCTCGTGTTCAACAGGAGATCGCTTCATTTCCTTGAGAAGCAAACTCTATCATCTGAAGATTTCTTCTCTGACTTATTCACTTAGGCACTGTGTTCTAGCTCACTCATTTGATAATACCAAACAGATAATGTTTTAGTAAACATGTAGGACTTTAGGATCTATCAGATGTGTAGACTGGGGAGAAAGGAAGGGGGCAGGCTGAACAAAAGGTAGAGGTAAAATGAGTAGTGGGGTAATTTGTAATTGAGACCCAGGTCTTTCAAAAGAAGTGGAGGTGAGGTCTTCACTGCTCTTGTACAACATTCCCTGGGAGGTTACAACACGGTGGTCCTTCTGGGGCTGGCACAGCCTCCTCTGGGTGGCAGTGATTCACAGTTCTTAGCAGAGTTCTGGAGCAGGGTACACTCAATGCAAGACCACTGAGTATATGAACAAGCACATGGGAAAGACACCTATACATCTACATAGGAGGGATAGCTGAAATCCTGGAAGCATGAGATGCCACTATTAGAATCTGTGTTAGGAGAGAATTCTTTTCATGTTACAAAAGACTGTGATTGGCATTGTGTTCAAACTGCTTTTTTCCACTGTCTTATACCTGATGCCCAGGAACAAGAGTACAGAGATATAGGTTCAAGGAACGGGGTGGCCCTTCTAGGACTTTAGCTTCAGAAAGAGGGTTGCTTCTGGGCCTTCTGGGCCTTATTCTCTGAGTTGTTCTTTGGTAGCCTGTCTTGGATGGTTCATTTGACTTGGTCGACACCCTGAGACCCCCATTTTTACACACTCATGCCTCCTATTGTTAAAGATCTCCCATTCTTTCCGATGACCAAATGACCTTGATGCTTGGGTATCTGTCTCCCAAACCTCTTCTACTGAGTCCTCTTTCTTCCCAATCCATGCAGGTTGAAGAACTTCAAGCCAAATTTCATCTTCACATACTCACATTCTTCCTGGAGATCTCATGCTTCCAGGATTCCAGATATCCCTCCTATGTAGATGTATAGGTGTCTTTCCCATGTACTTGATCTATACTCAGTGGTCTTGCATTGAGTGTACCCTGCTCCAGCACTCTGTTGAGTACTGTGTATATCATGGTGTGCAGGAAGATATGAGCCAGTCTTAAGGATGAAAGAGAGACAGAGACGAAGAGATGCCTGTATTTAGTCTCTGACCAAAGCCTCAGAGCACAGAATGCACTGATGCAAAGCCACGTAACAAGAAACTGGATCCCATTCAGGGGGAGTCAAGGAACTTTCTCCAGGCAGGGAGATACATTCTAAATGCTGCTAGGAGGAGAGATAGACCCCAGAATGGTCGCACACAACCCTAATCTTTTATCACTTAGTATGCTGTAGTTATGACTATCAGAAATTCATTTTAGGCTGGCCTAAGAAATAAGATGTCAGGTGCAGAGGCTCACACCAGCAATCTGCACCCAGGAGACTGTGGCAGAAAGATTGCCATGTATTTAAGGCCAACTTGAGCTACTAGTGAGTTCCAGGTCTGACTTACATGACAGAGAGAGAGAGAGAGAGAGAGAGAGAGAGAGAGAGAGAGAGAGAGAGGGAGAGAGGGAGGGAGGGAGGGAGGGAGGGAGGGAGAGAGAGAGGGAGGGAGGGAGGGAGGAAGGGAGGGAGGGAGGAAGGAAGGAAGGAAGGGAAATAAGCTGGGCAAGATGACACATGCCTATAATCTCAGCACTTCAGAGGTTCAGAAGCAGGAAGATCGAAGCCAGTCTTAGCTTCATGTGAATTCAAAGTCAGCTTGGGTGCATGAGATCCTGCCCCAACAGTGATGGGCTTTTTCTCTCCCTTGGTGACACAGATTTAGGCTAGATTAGACAAGATTAAAAGTAGATAAAGGCAGGTTTATTAGGAGGCAGCTGTCTGTGAGTTCACTGATTTCACAGGTGGAGGTCAGTGAAGTCACACATCCAGGCTAAAGCAAGGGGGTTTTACAGAGCTTAGACAAGTAGTGATGACGTATAAACTAGGAGCTGGGATTGTGTCCATACATGGTCAAAAACTGAGCCCCCGGGTGGTTGCTCTTGGGTAGGTTGCCAGAAACTCAGAGACAGGGAGTGATGACAATTCTGAGGTCATTATGGTACACTTGTGAATACTTTCTGTCGACATTTTTCCAGAGAAGCGTAGTCCTATCATTTTCTGACCTAATAAAGGTTTAATCTACCAAATTTAAGTATAATACAGGCAGAGCCTTGCCCTGTCTCTCCTTTTCTTTTCAAATTATGTGTATGTGTGTTCACAAAATGTGTGCACACCATGGCACACATCTGAAGGTCAGAGGCCAACTTGGTGGAGTTGATTGTCTCCTTTAGCCTTTTCCCAGGTTGCAGGCATCCATATCAGGTGACCTTTGCTCACTGAGACATCTGGCTGGCTCCACCCACCTTCCTGCCCACCAGCCTGGTGCAAGCTACTCTGTCAAGACCCTACCTCAAGGAACTGAAACATCTCAAAAGAAATTTTCTCTCAAAGAAAAAGAAGAAAAGTTATTTTTAAAAAGTGGATAGTGAAGCAGTGGTGGCTCATGCCTTTAATCCCAGCACTTGGGAGGCAGAGGCAGGAGGATTTCTGAATTCGAGGCCAGCCTGGTCTACAGAGTGAGTTCCAGGACAGCCAGGGCTACACAGAGAAACCCTGTCTCAAAAAACAAACAAACAAACAAAAAAACCAAAAAGTGGGTAGTGGCACATGCCTTTAATCCTAGAGCTCAGGAAGCAGGTGGCAAGAAGCCAGCCTGGTCTATGTGGAGGGATTTCTAGAGGCTACATGAGGAAAAGATCTGTTTCTACGAAAACATGGGAATTTGTATCTTTAGGAGATTGCCTTCCATGGGACGTAATGAAACGATTGAGAGCAAGAGAGAAGGCATAGTTTCCATATGCAGGGATGTCAGAGTAGGTGGTGGCTTGTCTAGGGTTGGCACAGTAGGAGAAAAGGACCAGAGGTAGAAGGTTGACAATTGGAGCTGGACGTGGCGGTAGGTGGTGGTGGGGATTGAGGCAATGAAAATGGAACTGTTTGAGAAAGCGTGCCTAGCTTTGTTGTAGTAACTTTTGTGTGTCAGAAAAACATATCTACAAACTCTTTTGCTTTTGATAAATTCTGTTTAGGGGCCAGCAAGATGGATCTGTTAGTGAAAGCACTGGCCACCAAGCCTAAGGACCTGGGACTCACATATAAGAAAGAATAAAACTGACTTCCAGACCTTGTCCTCTGACCTCTAAATGCACGTCATGCTTATGAGCCATGTACAAGAACAAATACATAATTTAAAACACAACTTTAAAATCTTTTTTAAAGTTCAGTATAGAAGACAGAAGCTCTCAAATAATTTGCTCTCATTTAACTGGTAGCAAACTGTGTCTTCTAGGAAACATTTGAATGAACAAGTTGAAAAGATGAAAATGAAGGTGAACTCTTCCTTATACTTTGACTTGTAACAATTTTGTTACATTCATATGACATCAACTACAATTCTTTTGGTATTTTTTGAGATAGGGTTTCTGTTATCCTGGTTGGTGTTAGCCAAGGATGCCCTTGAACTCCTGATCCTTCTTCTGCCTCCAAAGAGCTAGAATTACAGAGGAAAGCCAGCATGTCCAGCTAAATTATAATTTTAAAAGAAAACATAAAGTGTTCAAGGAGTTTGTTTTTTTTTAAAGTTCTTGCATGCATTAGTGCTTGTCACTAAATGGGGTTGTAAATATCTCTGAGTTTCTCCTTTCTGAAGCTCCTAAAGAATTGTTTAGTGGCTAGAGTGATGACTTAATAGTTAAGAACATGTGTATTGCTATTGTAGAGGTCTCAAGCTCAGTTCCTAGCACTATGCCTAAAACTTCAGCTCCAGGATCTCTGAGGATTCTGGCCGGCTCATGCACTACACCCCTCCCTGCACATGTGGTATACATAGGCACAGACACACAGACACACACAGAGAGAGATGGGGGGGGGGGGAGACACACACACACCACAATTAAAAGTAAAATAAATCTTCAAAAATATATGTCTTTTTATTCTTTTATTTTATTCTTAAACAAGGTTTTACTTTGTAACTCTGGCTGTCCTGCAACTCACTACATAGACCAGGCTGGCCTTGAACTCACAAAGGTCTCCTTGCCTCTGCCTCCTGGGTGCACGAGTCTTTTTTTTTTCTTTTCTCTTTTTTTTTCAGAATAATTTAATTGCTTAGATTTTTAGGAGAAAACAGTAGAAGTGAAGATGTCATTGGTTGTCAATTTCCTTTCTACAAAGCAGCAGAAAGAGGCTGCATTGACTTCATTGACTTTCTTGGAAATTTGTGAGATGTAAGCAGAAGCCAGACAGCTCAAGGAGAGAGGTTGTCAGGTAAACTCCCAGTCTGGGTTCTAACTGGAACTCAGATACCTATGAGTTGTATGACTAAGCCGGGTACTAAAGACTGTGAAACCTCAAAGAAGTCTCCTTACTATAAAGCGTGTGTGTGTGTGTGTGTGTGTGTGTGTGTGTGTGTGTGTGTGTACACGCACATGCACATAGACGCACACATGCAGGGTGGGAGGTCCTGCTGGGGAGCTGCCTGGAGCCCACTGGCTAACACAATACAGGCACTCACTAAGTGGTAGCTGAATAAAAACGTTTCTAATGAAATCACCATGGAAACACTCCCTTGTTAAACTAAATTTGCTCCAGGCTAAACACGTTAAGTATTTCATGTGGATAATTCAAAGAGCCCACTGTGTTTATAGTAGGTTTTCTTTTGACTTCAGAGCAGAAATGGGTTTGGCAGTTCCCTTTGCTCCTCATAGGATGCATAGTGGCCCTTCAGTGAAGGAAGAAGTCTGGGAGCCCATCCTGGCCCATGTGAGTAGACCCCAGGCCTTTCTGGGGCTTTACCACCCACCTTATTGCCTGGCTCCCCACAAAGTGGCACTGGTCACATCAAGGAGGGTTAGGACCAAAAGGCTAGGATCTGGGTTTCTGTTGGTAGAGGTCTCTGTCATCTCTGGCTATCTTTCTCTGCTTGCTCTCTCTACCACAACCCTGCAAGCAGTTCCAGGCCTGCCCTCCCTCTCCCGCTGCCTGTTTCTCCTGACAGGTTGTCTGTCAGTCTGTGCAACCGTACAGCTAGTGCAGTACAATAGATCGCAAGGGACTTTAAAGTGTGGTTAAAGCTTGAGTTTCTGAAGGCATTGGCTTGGTTCTTTGAGGGTTTCCAAGTTCACAAATATGTTACTTTTGTTAAAGAAGAACCCGAGTCTTCTCTATTCTCTTATTCCCTCCCTCCCTCTTTGCTCCTCCCCTCTCCCTTCCTGCCTTCTTCCCAGTGTTTGAAGAAAGGTCACATGCTTGATGGTGACTACAAAGAAAGCAAACCAGACTCACTCGATGCATCGCCCAAGATGGCATAGAGTTTGGAAACAAGAAAAAGATGGGTCCCTCCAAAAGCAGGGTACCAGAAGAGGGTGTGCTCATAGAGGCCCTTCAACAATGAAGTACCATAAAGGAATGCAGGAGAAAAGAGCACAAAGATCCTCTCTCTCTCTCTCTCTCTCTCTCTCTCTCTCTCTCTCTCTCTCTCTCTCTCTCTCTCTCTCCCTCTCTCTTCTTCCCTCCCTCCCTTCCTCCCTCCCCTCCCCTCCCCCTCCCCCTCAGCCCAGCACAGGGTCTGTGAAAGGTTGGGAGAAGAAAGAGAAAATTGTTGACATGTGACCTGCATGACGTGAGTAAAACAGAAAAGCTGAGATGTCCATGCTGGAGTTCAGGTGGGAGGTGATGCTAGGCATTTAGCTCTCAGGTGTGGGATCAAGAACTAACTCATATCAGAGGCTGTCAAACACTCCCACGTGTTCATATCGCATAACAGATCGTCTACAGACAGCGGATGGGTGTGTTTAGATGTTGCCAGCTACGGGCTTGCTGCTGGCATCAACAAAGTCCACCTCACAGACTTCTTTATAAACAGCACCTTATTACGGGTCCTTCCCTAGAAAACCTTGTATCTTCTTCTCCTACCCTCCCTCCCTGTCCATTTTCCCACCCCTTAATTTTTTTCTCATAGACTTTGACAGGATATATGGTATTCACTGCCAGATAACCTTTCTGCCCAAAGTGGTTCGCCATTATTATGGTAATTCCATAAGATGATAATGAAAAATTTGTGCCACCCAGGGATGCCACAGAGCATTTCATTACTAGGGGAGAGGAGTCAACAAACCTCCTGCCTGTACTGTCCTATAAAAATGTAGTACATCCAATTATGCACAGTGCATACAAAGTATGAAAACAATAAACTTAGTTGTTTGTGTGTTTATAATATTATCTGTATTATTATTTTAAAGTGTACTTCTGCTTATAAAGATGTTTACTGCAAAACAGAATGCCCCGCTATCCAGAAGCAGCCTCATACACCTGACTGCTATGTCTGCACGCTGGCCTGGATCTTCTTGAATTGTCTGCTAATCTCTGAAGAATTGCATGAGATAACCTGCAAAGCTCAACTCACCTGCTCTAAGCACAAAACAGAGGCAAGCTGGTAATTACAGAACAATACCTCATGCAGATGAGACCAGTATTTATTTGTGTGTGTGTGTGTGTGTGTGTGTGTGTGTGTGTGTGTTGTAACTCCTTTATCTTGTCCTTTGTCCAGCTACTGTCATTGTCACCAAACTTTGAGCAGTCTTCCACAGTCAAGAAACTTCCCTCACACACATTATCTCTTACTGGTTTTTCAGTGAAGGAAGTGGGAGGCTCCCAGGCCAGGACTGTTCCAAAACATCCATCCAACTTGCACTATTTCTCTTCCCCTTTGCCTCAATGGAGAGCCACCAGACACCTGCTGAGATGCAAAGAGAGAGTTGAACAATAGTATTTGTCTTTAATCCTGTTTTCTTCCTTGACTTGGCCTCAGGTGCAACTTAAGGGTTTGGTGAAGGAACACTGTTTGAACAAAACTGTGAAACTCTCTGCCAAGCTGGCCCAGCGAAGCTTTCACTTTCCACACTGGAAGTGGTGACTGAAGATTTGGCTTGTGTGATTTCTTCTGGGAAGCCCTTCCAGGTGAGGGGAGTGGGGCTGGGAACAGACGGCCAGAGACTGTTGTTTGCCAGACTTGGGCAGGTACTCATGTTTTTGTCTTGGCCCACTCGGCAGGTCTTGTTTGATGCCAAGATTGGCCATGGACTGTGGTGCAAATCTGCTATTTATGTGGAAGATTTGTGAACTGAAGAGCTAGCAGCCAGCCAGGTGCGGCGGAGTCCTCCTTTGATATCAGCACTCTGGACGCAGAGGCAGGCAGATCTCTGTGAGCTCAAGGCCAGTCTGGTCTACAGAATGAGTTCCAGGACAGCCAAGACCACATAGAGAGCCTCTGTCTCAAAACAAACAAACAAATAAACAAACAAACAAAAGCTAACAGCCAAGTTGGTTCTCTGTGTCATCGCTCATGTTTAATATGCTGGAGCAACTGAAAGCCGAACTGGCTATTCTTGGTGGACTGGTATCTAAAATCAATGTGTCAGGGCCTAGAGGGATGTTCAGCAGCTAAGCATGCTTGCTGCTCTTGCAGAGAGCCAGAGTCCAGTTCCCAGAACCCACAGCGTCAACTCACAACCACCTGCAACTCCGGAGTCAGAGAATCTGATGACGTACGTCTTCTAACCTCTGCCTGTACACATATGTGTTCACACACACATACACACACATTAATGTAAATACATAGATAAAATAAATCTAAAATCCATGTGTGTTGGAACAATTCAGATGAAGAGCTATCTATACACCTCCAGCTGCTACAGCCTTCTGCCTGGGAACCCAGCAAAGTGTCCCATGCCTGTCATCTCTCCCCGCAAATCTCTCCTTTCTGATTTCCCATGGCACCCTACTTCTATGAACTCAGGCAAGGGTCTTCATCTCCTGATCCTGCTTTGTAAATGTCCAGACATTCCTCAAACTATAACTGTCTTAGCTTAATTTCCGTTTCTGATATAAACACCCTGGCCAAAGGCAACCTGGAAAGGAAAGAGTTTATTTGGCTTTCATATTTCTATCCCTGGCAATCACTGAGCAACATCGGGTCAGGAATTCAATCAGAAGCAGAGGCAGGAGCCAGGTTGCTCAGTGGACTGCTCCTCACAGTTTGGGCCTGCTTCCTTATACAGCTCAGGACCACCTGTCAGGGTGTGGGACCGCCCACATCAATCATTAATCAGAGTATGTATGCCCTACAGACTTACCTGCTGTTGCCTCCAGTCTGTTGACAGCTTCCCAAATGAGGTTCTGGTTCCTTCTTCCCAGATAACTCAAGCTTGTGTCAATTTGACAAGCAAGCAAGCAAGCAAACAAACAAACACCCTGGCCAGTCCGGCACACAATTGTTTCACAAATGCCCCAAATGCCTTCTCTGCCTCTCACCCTTCAGGTCCCTGTCCTCCTCTCTATGTTTGGTGATACTCTTTGTTTTACCTTCTTGGCTTTGGTTTTGGTTTGTTTTAAGTTTTATTTGAGAAGTCTGTATTTCTAGGTGTTTTATTTATTTTATGTTTATGAGTAAGGTGGGTTTTTTGCATATGTGCACCCTATGTGTGCCTAGTGCCCGGAATGGTCAGAAAATGGTGTCAGATTCCCTGAAACTGGAGTCATGGATGGTTGTGAGCTATCATGTGGGTGCTGGGAACTGAACCCAGGTCCTCTGCAAGAGCAACAACTGCTCTCAACCACCGAACCATCCCTCATCCCCTTGGAGATATTCTTTCCTCTCAGCCTCTGCATTTCCTGTTCACCAGTCCTTCACACAACACCATTAAGTAAACAACAATGTGTATGTGTCAGGGCACTATGAAGTCATCGCTTAAAGCTTTCAGCATCAAAACACTGAAAAGATAAACTTTGACACTCTGACCTTGGTAGACAGGGTCTTCAATGACCTCAACCCCTAATATCTGTTCTCTCAATACTCCTTTGTGAGCATTTGATGCTTTAGGACCATGGATGGGTGCTGTAATGGGACCGAATTCTTTGCTTGTAGTACCTTTTGACCTTCCTCTCTGCTCCTGTAGTTCTCATGTCTATGTCTGTCATTGCTTGTAGCTTACAACTACTATTGTATCTACTCTCCCAGAAGTCAGTGTCTATTTCTTACTCATCTTTACATTCCAAGCACATGGTATAAGTGTTCAAAATAAATTCTCCTTAATAAACAAATACAATGTTTGATAGAGCCTCGTTGGTCTAATTTGCACATAATGTTATACAATATCTAAGATAATTTTTTTCTTTACTTTATCATTGTAATGAGAGCGGATGAGTGTCTCATACTTGTTGACTACAGCCTAAATGTTTGTGTACCTCCCAACTTCATATATTTTTCTGGACATGAAAGCATACATCTGTATACCTAGCACTTGGAGACTGGATCAGAGGGAACGTGAATATGAAGTTATCCCAGGCTAAACTGGGAGACCCTCTTTCAAAACAAAACAAATATAGTGTGTGTTAAGCCTCCAACATGATGGTTCGGAGTTGAGACTTTGATTGGTGATGAAGCCGTAAGGCTGGAGCCCTGCTGAGTGGAAGCAGTGTTCTTCTGAAAGAGACCCAGTGAAAGTCCCTCACCTCTTTCTTTTTTTTTTTTTTTTTTTTTTTTTTTAATGCGTATTATATTTATTATACTCAATTCAGAAACATTATTTTGCTATTAAACTACCACCGTATAAAAGGTTTTTTTTTTTTTTTTTTTTTTTTAATTTAATTTTATTTTATTTTTTTAATTTACATTCCAAATCACTTCCCCTTTCCCGTTTCCTCCCTCCCCGAAAGTCCCATAAGCCCCCTTCCCTCCCTCTTTTCTCCGTTCAACCCCCTCTCATTACTCTGTCCTGGCGTTCCCCTACATCCAGTCTTTCCATCCGGCTATACCACTCCTGGGCATATACCCAGAGACTTTACCTGCATGCAATAAGGACACATGCTCCACTATATTCATAGCAGCCTTATTTATAATAGCCAGAAGCTGGAAAGAACCCAGATGTCCCTCAACGGAGGAATGGATTCAGAAGATGTGGTATATTTACACAATGGAATACTACTCTGCAATTAAAAACAATGAATTCACGAAATTCCTAGGCAAATGGTCAGAACTTGAAAATATCATCCTTAGTGAGGTAACCCAATCACAAAAGATCACACATGGTATGAAGTCACTGATAAGGGGATATTGACCCAGAATCTCAGAATACCCTAGACACAATCAGCATATCAATAGATTTCTAAAAAGATGGAAGGAGAGACCCCTCACCTCTTTCTGCCACGTAGAAGCTACAGAGAGAAAGAGGTCTGCTGTCTGCAACCCACAGAGCTCTGACCAGAACCTGACAGTCTTTCCAGGACAATGAGAAATAAATGTGTGTTGCTTAAATCACCCAGTCATGGTCATTTGTCAAGATAGCCCCACTCACTAAGACAATGATTATTTTACTAATGAGAATAGAGTTCTCATATCTTAGATCTCTCTCTCTCTCTCTCTCTCTCTCTCTCTCTCTCTCTCTCTCTCTCTCGCTCTCTCTCTCTCTCTCTCAAACCCAAGATTTCTTACCCTTACTCCAGACCAGATTCCTCTAACTGACTTCACTCCTGACTTTACCATGGACTGAATGAGTGTTGGGGCGCACCTCACAGACAGTGGGCGGTTTGTTCACTGCTTACCCAGTGCCCATAGCCCACAGTAAGCACTCCGTAGATATTTGTTGAATTATGCCATGAGTTACTAGATCTTAACCTAAGGTCGAGTCTCATGAGTTGGAGTAGATAATAGGATGTCCATACAGTCCCTGAAGCCAAACCCTCCAAAAACTCCAGTCATGATCAACAGGAGAAAGGCCGACAGCTTCTACCTCCCCCAGGAGAGGGCTCCTTGGAAGGGTCTGTCATTTCTACCCCTCTGAAAAGGGCAGGAGCTCATAGCCTTCCAAGAATGTGACTGACGGCAGCAAATTCAAGTTCAAAAGAAGATTAGATTTCAAGGCCACTGGAAGCTATTCAATCAAAGCCAAGTTTTACAGGGAGAGTTTCCGTCTCTCTCTTCTCCTTCTCCCTCCAGGGCAGCCCAGGGCTTGTTGGAACCCGAAGAAGAACCACAGTGTCTGCCTGTTTCCCTAATTGGGGAATGGATAGATGCAAAATCAGGCTCTGGACTTGTTTCTGCATCCAGGGAGGAACCCAGGCAATGATTTCTCAGGTGCTCCTGGGAGTTAGTTTATAAGAATAACTCACAGTGGCCAGAGGGCCTGGGCTCATCCTGGGCACACATGTCTGTCACTCAGCGACTTTCCTCTGAAGTAGTCCCTTATCTTGTCTTCTCTGCTCCTAATCAAAGAGTGGGCACTAATAACAAATTAGAGTCTTGTGTTTAAACAGAAATTTTAGATTACAAAGACTTCATTCCATTTTTATCTTAATCCCACAGTGAAGAAGTTAGATGCCACCAACACGAGGAAGAAACCTGAGGCCAAGAGATGCTCAGGGATTGGATCATGGTCACACATGGTGTATAAAATACAGCTGGGTCCTTCATAAATGACACCTTCACTGTACCCGGAACAAATTGAAGTAGTTTCATATGTTGGTGTTGAATTTTCAGTGACCATGAAGTAGATGCTGCTTTTATTCCCGTTTTGATTGATGAGGGAACAAGCTCGGGTATGTT
Source organism: Tokudaia tokunoshimensis (assembly GCA_036184795.1). NCBI lineage: Eukaryota > Metazoa > Chordata > Mammalia > Rodentia > Muridae > Tokudaia > Tokudaia tokunoshimensis. Next base: position 91,817,595 of record BTHU01000002.1, on the reverse strand, counting down.
AGGTAACTTGGTTAAGCCCACAAAGCTGTTGGTGGTGTTAGACCACCGGGGCTAGCTACATAATAACCACGGCCTGATTCTGAGTAGTGAAGCCCTAGCCTGGCTGGTGATTCTGTGTTGTAATCACAGCTTCTCAGGAGGCTAAAACAGGAGGATTGAAAGTTCAAAGTCTGCCTGGGGTACAGGGAAATTTCAAGGCCAGTCTGAGCAGTTTTGGTAAGGTGATGGTAACAGGCAGTCCTTGACATTGATGAATAAGTAAATTTCTAAGTTCATAAGAAAACCTCATCTACGGGTTTTGGATTTTGGGTTTTTGTTTCCCTGGGGGGTGGGTCCATATGTCTAAACTCTGTCTGAAGATGTGATCTCAGCTGCATCACTGTCTGTTCCCAACAAATCCTTGCAGAGGCAGCTGTTTCACGTACCTATAGCAGACTGAGGACCCTCAAGGAAGAACCCAGAACTAAGGTACCTGAGGTACCAGACACAAATGCAACAGCCAGAGGTTGAAGGGCAGTCTGATGACTAGAAACCAAAAGTGTACATCTCTGGAAGTCATTCTGACATGGTCAGTTTGCAACCAGGATATGTGAAAAGGGAAGACTAGACTGAAAAAACAATTGCCTCCAGGAAGCACGCATCCTATTTCTTTAATTTTAAGTATATTTAAATGAGCGATTACTTTATGCACTATCCTGTCATAAGCCTGATGCAGTCTTATGCTTCAAAGAGTCTATTACCACCCAGAAATTCTACAAAAGGGCTAGAAAAACCTTCTTATCTCCGACTATCTAAACCGTCTCTGCCTGTCTCCTGTATCCCAGGCTACCTTCAAACTTACTATTTATCCAGGAATAACCTTTACCTTCTGGTCCCCCTGCCACTCTTCCCAAGTGTTAGACTTGCAGGAGTGTGCCCCCATGTCCCGTATATGAGGTATGGAGGATGGAACCCATGCTTCATGCATACTACATGAGCACTCCACAAACCCACAGCTAGTTAGCACTGAAGATACTTCACGGGAAGGCAAAGCAACATAGCTTACACCACTATCCCGGAACAGATGAGGAGCTGACATATCCGTGGGAGCAGACCCTCCCAAGTTCATCTTCACGTACAGCTGTCAACATTGGGTGAAATGATGCTTTGTTTGAACAGTAAGGCAGAATGTTCTAGGCACAGGAAGCTCTAAATATAAAGCACTGAAAACACAACACAACAAACAAACAAACATGGAAATAACTTTTCATGCCCTCATTAGTACTGACTTTAAAACATGGACTAATAGCAATAAAACAAGTTTACTTAAAATAGACCCCTCGTTAGGAAAGAGCCGAGGAAACGTCTGCTGCTCAGACCCTCAGCTGTCGGGGAGTGGGGACACGCCTCGGAGTGAGAGCCGTACAAGCCTCCAACCACTTAGTTAATTAGAGTTAATCTTATTTATGATTCCTCCTGGCCTTTCCCTGTTTATGTTTCTTTCTGGTTGAAGCTTGTCCCTTTCCCTCAGAAGCACCTGCTGGTCTTTCTCCTCTCCTAAAGCTCCTTTGAGTCCTCTGGGGGAGGGGGGAAGCACAAAAAAAAAAAGAACTTTCTCTTTTTCTTCTCAGGCCTGACCCAAGGCAAGGAAATGAACAGGCGTCAGAGCTTGGCTGGCCTTGCAGGCACATACAGGCAGGGATATAGATGCTAATTCATATAGCCAGCGTGACGGAAGACACTGGACGAGAAGTGCCCAAATGTTCTGTGTTCACTGAACCCTGAGTGTCTCCGGCACTTTTCCATGGTGCCCCTTGGCAAAAGAAATACCATCACTTTCGTTTATGAAGTAATTATGTAATTAGGCCCAAATGACTTAATAAGTATTTGTGGCTTAAAAACTTGGTAGCCATTTGAAAACTTAACACACAAAAGCTTGAAAGAAAATATATTTGTATTTCATTATTAATTAATTACAGAGACTTGTTTATGGGTACTGCACGGTTCTCACAGTGTGGAATCGGGCTGATCGCATCCACCTTTGCTTCCTGTTTCACGCTGATTTTTCGTAAGGAAACTTTTTCTTCTTTTATTGCGATGAGGAAAGGACTTGGAGGGGGAGAGTTATCAAATAGATTGTGGTTCTTGAGATACGCCCAAATGGTAGGAGGCCAGGGACCCTGCTAGTCTCAACTGCAGGTCTGGGAACTGATCGAAGTAGCTCTTAACCAACTCTGCAGTCAGATGCGGAAATCCAGTTTGTGTTAGATCCATAGGGCAATAAGATTGTAATGGGGAATAAAAATGTAAAAGAAAATAGGGGATAAGAATGTAAAAGAAAAACAAAGGATATGATATGACTCTAAGATTAAAAGTGCATGTTCCCAAGTGAGGGGTTTAGTTTTCTTGGAGAAAAAATCAAACATATTTTGAGACATTCTGGGGCCTTTTGGTGTCACCTCGAGCACCTGGGCACATGATTTGAGACTTAGAGTGCTATAGACGGGGGGCGGTGAGTGTTCGGAGCAGGAGCAGAACACTTCCCACCAAGGTGGTTATTGGAGGTGTCACGGAGGAGAACCTGGGGCCTGGTTTGTTGGCTTGAGAGAAAAGGAAAGAATGGGCGCTCGCTGAAATGGACGAGATACTTGTACAGGACTCAGTGGAAGCCAGCAGAACACTAGACTGTCAGAGAATGGAGAGCAGGTCGCAGCCCGTGTCAAGGGGTCGTGGAGAGTCTTTGGTCTCCAACTAATTTCCGAAAGTCTCCCTCTTTGTTTATCAACTCAACTAAACTAAAGCTGCTACACAGCTTCACAGTCACCACAACAAGAAGCTCAGAGTTTTACACAGGGGATGTCTCCGTTTGCAAAGTGCTTTGAGCACATTTTTGAGAACCCGAGGTCAGGTTCTCAGGATGTGAAGACAGGAAGATCCTAGGGCTTGCTGGCTAACTAGTCTAGTCAATTAGCAAGCTCCAGGTTCCGTGATAGACTGTGTCTCAAAACTAAGATGGAGAGTGATGAAGGAAGATGTCCAAAGTCAACCTCTGGCTTCCACATTCATGTGCACACAGCCACATAGTCACGGGAGTATAGAACGCATGCACATACTGAGTGCTAATGCATGGAGCGCGGCAGACCAACACCACGGGATGTGATGGCATTCCTGTACCAGAGCTAGCTAGGAGACGACTGTGGGGATTCCTGCTTTACCTGCCCATCTGGCCAGCTTTTAGAGAAATAACAGGTGAGTGAGTAGCCCTGTGTTGTTTGCAGAGAGCAGAGAGAATGCACATTTCCAGATCTGTTGCATCTCCAAGTCTTATCAGCCAGGCAGATCTTAGCACTCCCAGCCAGCCAAGCCTCCCAACAGGACTGTTCCCACGCAGCAGCCCAGATGCCATCGACAGTAGCTTTTCTGAGAGCTGTTTGTGTCTCTCGTATTTACAGTGTCAACAGCACTTAGACTGCAGCTTTGGAAAGCCTCTGTCTATTTGTTCGGGTAAATCCATGGCCCTGGATGTGGTTCTGTGCAAGATCTCAAGCCAATAATGCACAGGAGGTTTGCAGCAGCTTCTAGATTGTTCGCTGCCAACTCTTACAGGAAGAAGAAATCAGTTGGCTTTCCTTGCTTTTGCACCTATTTTGGTGACTTACATGTTAAATGGATTGCCTCCCCTAGAGAAGAGAAGGTGCCTGCTCTTCTACATGCCTGCCCCTCCTTCTCACATAGGATTTATCACACAGAAAGCTGAGTAACAAATTTCTGGGGAACATGGTTTTCTAACAAAGTTCCTTAAAGTTCAAAATAAGGCATTTCATAACTAAGTCCCATAGGGCAGTCTATATGTACAGCTATGGATCAAAAAACAAGTAAAACAAATTCTAGGTTTTTATCAAATTCATGAGTTGGAGTTTCCTAATGTCATTTCAAAAGCAGGTGTATTCATAATTAGTGGAATCCTTCACTTTCCAAGAAACCGAGTTCTACCAGGGGTAACTCATACTGGATTCTGTTTACAAGGAGAGTCTATAACTTTTGTCTTAATTTCCTTTACAAGTTCCCTCTGCTTCTCATGCCTCTGGGAATCTGGATTTATAAAGTAGCAACCAAAAGTCCTTTCAATTCCTCTTAGATATTTTGTCTTCAGTTAAAGAAAATTACCACCCTTTGGAAAATACTACTTCATGATTCAAGCTGCCAAGCTCCATGAGGCCCCTGTCCCAGTGAAGTGCACATAATTCTTTAACTGTGTCTTTAAAGGTGACTATAAGTTGATTAGGGACACAGCTTGGTGGGTGGTGGAGGGCTTGCCCTCACTGAGTGGTGCTTCAAGGGAAGGGAGGATGAAGGGGGGAGAGAAGAAAGGAAGGAAGGAAGGAGGAAAGGAGGGAGGGAGAGAAGAAAGGAAGGGAGGGAAGAAAGAAAGAAGGGAGGGAGGGAAGGAGGAAGGGAAGGAGGAAGAGAAGAAAGTAAGGAAGGGAGAAAGGGAAGGAGGGAGGGAAGGAAGGAGGGAGAGAAGAAAGAAATAGAGGGAGGAAGAAGAGGAGGGAGGGGGAAAAGAAGGGAGAGAGGAGGGAAGAGAGGGAGGGAGAGAGAAGAAAGGAAGGAAGGAAGGAGGGAGGGAAGAAGGGAAGGAGCGAAGGAAGGAAGGTAGGCTGGTTGGCTGGTGTCTGCCTGCATGCCATTTGTTTCATTAACCTCCCTTCTTCCACTTAAGATCACTTCCTTCCCTCTCATGATCTTTCTAGTTTCATGACCTATTAATGCACATGCATACATGTACAAATACACATACACAATAAATACATGTAATTTTAGAATTAGAATACATAAACTAGACTTGGTGGCGCAAGCCCTTTATCCCAACACTCAGGGTGCAGAGGCAAGCAGATCTCTATGGGTTCCTGGCCAGCCAGAGTTACATAGTAAGACTTGGCCTCAAAAACAAAACAAAACAAAACAAACAGAAAACAGAATAGAAGAATAGAGAAGAAAATCTCTAGTGTCACCTTCCCGGATACTCTCTACCTCTTTTGAAACCCTCTTTTGAAATAAATCACCAATTTGGTGATTCTTGAGCCTCAGCTACCTTCCTTTCTCTGGTGCTCTAGTATTGGGATCACAAGCTCATATCACCAGGGCCAGATATTTATTTGAGCACTGGGGACTGAACTCAAGCAAGCTCCTTACCAAATGGGACATCTCCTCAACTTCTGGTGTCCTTTTTTGTCTGGTATTTTTGTTCGTTTGTTTTTACTATTTTGCTTTGAAATAGAGTCTCATGCAGTCGAGGCTGGCCTCCAAATCACTATGTTGAGGGTGGTTTTGAATTCCTGATCTTTCTGCCTCTACCTCCCAAATGCTTGGGTAACAAACATGTGCCAGCATGCCTGGCCTGACTGGTGGTTATTAATAGGCTATTGGGACATCAGAGACACTGGAAAGACATAGCAAGACTTCAGCAAGGTTGGGAGAGAGGCCTCTAAAAATATTACACACCACACACACACACACACACACACACACACACACACACACACACACACCCCAGCATCTTGCTCTTGGATTTTTACCCTCCAGAGCAGTGGGAAGTAAAAATCCATTGTTTGAGACACTCTGTCTGGGGTGTTTTGTCATCAAACCCCAGCAATTAACATGCACACCAAAGTGCATGAGTGATGACACCCATGACTTTCCCAGTAAGGACACTGCTTCCTAAGGCTTTGTTGGAGGCTTCAGACTGGTTGAGGATGCCAACATGTGGTTATTCCACCTTACCAGCAGGGGGAATAACAGAAGGCAGAGAGGAGCATGGGAAAACTCACAGTGGCTTGAAGCCCCTCCGCTGATACATTAAGTCTTTTCTATCGCCTCGACAAAACACATGGCCAAGGCAATCGAGAGAAGGAATGGTTTGGTTGGGCTGACAGTTCCAGAGGAACCGTCGTCATGACGAAGGGGAAGCATGGCAGCAGGCAGCCACAGTGACTGGAACAGCAAACTGAGAGCTCACATTTTAAACCACAGAAAACAGAGAATCACAGGAGTCTTTGAAGTCTCAAGCCAATCCCAGGGATTCACTTCCCCCAGCAAGACCACACCTCCTAAACCTACCCAAATAGCACCATCAACTGGAGACCAAGTACTCACATATCTAAGCATATGGGGGTCATTCTCATTCAAACCACCATAGGAAAGAGGGGTTTAGTTGTCGCTGTCCTCACAGAACCTTATCCCATGAGCCCCAGGCAGGAGACCAGGGAAAGAAGGGGAGCTGGGGCCACTGCTGTGAACAAGTCTGTCTTCTCTGTGGAACTGAAACAGTTGTGTCTTATCTCTCATTTCTTTTTATCTATTGACAACATATTATCTTTCTTCATCAAGTACACATTTATTAAGTCCAACTTTGTGATCAGTGCCGTGCCAGGAATTAATGCCAGACAGGCTCCAAAAGAAATAAAGGAGAGGATCCTAGCTGCCTTGATTCTCTAGGGAGATAACGTGCAGTGATAAGGAGTTATGGAACAATAGACAATATGGCATGACTGAGGGCAAGTGGTACAGGCAGGCAGCCCTTGAAGGCAAGTGGTAGGGCCTGGGATGGACATCAGAAGGGGATCAGGAATAAGGATACTGGACTTGAGCTTGAAGAAAGTCCGAGGCAACAGTTTGGCCATGGTAGATCACGCCTGTGAATTCTCGGTAGATAAAAGAGGCAGGAGGGTTACGAATTCAAGGACATCTGTGGCTACACGCAGAGTTGGAGGCTTGCTTGGGTTACGTGAGAGCCTGTCTCAAAAACAAAGCAAGGGGCCGGAGAGATGATTCAGCACTTAAGAGCAGGCACTGGTCTTGTAGAGGACCGGGGTTCGGTTTCCAGCACCCACATGGAAGCTCACTAACATTTCTAACTGCAGTTCCAGGGGATCCAACGCACTCCTCTGACCTCTGTGGGCACCAGACACACATGTGCTACACATGTAACTGCAGGTTCTTTTATCCTCGCCCAAGTTCCCAAATAAGGACTCAGAGGCTTATTTAATAAATGCCTAGGCCATAAGGTACATTTGTACCCCAACTAGTTGTTAACTTATATTAATCCGTTTATACTGTGCTATGTCTACCACATGACTAGGTACCTCTCCTCCGCTTCATACTTCAGACTTCCTCTCTCTCTCTCTTTCTCTCTCTCTCTCTCTCTCTCCCTACCCCCTGACAGATGTCCCACCTTCTAATCCTGCCTCAGTTTATTGACTATCAGATTTTTTATTGACAGTGATGCTTCTACACAGTTCACAAGAGATTATCCCTACATACACATATTTAGGCAAAAACACTCATACACATGAAATAAAATAAATCTAAAGACAAAACAAAAGATCGAGGCAACAGTTTAAAGAAATGAGCAGGAAGAATTGAATCTCAATCTCATAGAGGACTAAGGTATCGAGTGCCAGGTTTATATGGTTATAGTTCCATTCTTGGCTACTGTTATGCTTATTTTAGCTTTTATTAAGGTCATGGTTGTCAAGTGGGAACAATAACACTTCCAATGTGGGCCATCATGGGGAGTTCTGAAAGATTATAAGCACCTAACATAAAGGCATGCATGGAAAGTGACCCTTTCTTATACCTGGCACCCCTATCCGCTAGACCTGTAACTAGAGAACTGACTGTTGGTAAAGATTAGTTAGCAGGATGTGACCTCTGTATGAGGTGTCAGAGGTGAGAACTAACTTACAATTTGACATAGTTCTTCAGAAGAGCTTGCTTGTGATATTCTCTCTAATGTCCCTCAAAAAAAGGACTTTCTCTCCTGGGCATATACCCAGAGGCTTTACCTGCATGCAGTAAGGACACATGCTCCACTATATTCATAGCAGCCTTATTTATAATAGCCAGAAGCTGGAAAGAACCCAGATGTCCCTCAGCGGAGGAATGGATTCAGAAGATGTGGTATATTTACACAATGGAATACTACTCTGCAATTAAAAACAATGAATTCACGAAATTCCTAGGCAAATGGTCAGAACTTGAAAATATCATCCTTAGTGAGGTAACCCAATCACAAAAGAACACACATGGTATGCAGTCACTGATAAGGGGATATTAACCCAGAATCTCAGAATACCCTAGACACAATCAGCATATCAATAGATTTCTAAAAAGATGGAAGGAGAGACCCCTGGTCCTGGAAAGACTGGATGTAGGGGAACGCCAGGACAGAGTAACGAGAGGGGGTTGAATGGAGAAAAGAGGGAGGGAAGGGGGCTTATGGGACTTTCGGGGAGGGAGGAAATGGGAAAGGGGAAGTGATTTGGAATGTAAATTAAAAAAATAAAATAAAAAAAAAAGGACTTTCTCTCTGAAGACATAGGCAGAGTACCCCACCAAGGAGAACCAGAATGCTGAGGTTGGTACTGACATATACAATGTGGAGCTCTCTCTCTCTCTCTCTCTCTCTCTCTCTCTCTCTCTCTCAGTACAGCAGGAAGGCTTTGAATTCACTATGTAGCCACGATGAATTTCATCTTCAGATCCTCCTGCTTCCATCTCCTCACTCTCAGGATTAGAGGCATGCAGCACCATCCCTGCTTTATGCAGTGGTGGGGAAATGAACTTTGGGCTTTGTGCATGCTAGGCATCCCCGACCCCTGAGACCATCTCTGAAGCCCTCCTGGCTGCCATGATTCTGCTGCTCTCCTTCGGGTGTGGAGGGTACCAGTACCAGTGACTTCCAAAGCTTTCTCACCACACGCAGGGCTCTACCAGTCAGTACATCAGCAGGAAAATAATAAACAGATGCTTCACTGGCCTGCCAGAGAAGGCTTGCGCAATCCCCTCACAGATGCTGCTGCCACAGTTCCTGCCAGGGACAGGAGACAGCTCAGGAGAGAGGCTGAGGAGGGAAGCAGGTCCCAGGAGACAGTGAACCAAGTCTGAGAGGGGTGAGCAAGGTGCTGGAGGCAGCCCCGGGGGCGGCCATGTAGACTGAGATCTGCTGACCGTGTTGAAACTGAGTCTCGTGTTGGGCCTAGGGGGACAAAGCTGTCTGCAGATAAGCCTTGGGCTGGAAGTCTGGGTCAGGATAGGCTAGCCCTGAGAACAGCCAGCCTGACGGCTGGGAGAAGCAAGGTCTGGACATGCTCGCCTCGCTTGTGGCTTTGGCCCCCAGAACAAGGCGGGGTGAGGAGGGAAAAGATGTGTTGAAACATCAACACAGAGGCAGAAGTGATTCTCAGGGTGGCCACCTTGAGGTGGCAACTGAGGTGAGAAGGGAGTCACTTAGGGTCTGAGAAGAGATGCTTTTCAAAGGCCGCTAAGGCAGTGGTTTTCCAGGTCCATATCACCTCGGAGAGATCCTAAAGTATGACAGGTTGAAACATCTTCTCTAGCCATAGTGGCACACGCTTTAATAGCAGCAGTCAGGAGGCAGAGGCAGACTAACATTTGTGAGGACAGCCTGGACTATGTAGTGAGTTCCAGGACAGCCAGAGCTACATGGTGAGACCCTGTCTAACAACAAACAAACAAAACAAAATCTCCTCTAACTTCTGTCTTGCAAGTTGGGATAATGAACCTCAAAGAGATGCATATAGACCAAAAGTCCAACAGCGAATGAGGGCAGAACCTCTAGGGTCTCCTAGCTGTGTAAATTACATCCATCATGCTGCTTGTGAAGACAAGATTCATATTTACACACACACAGGGGTGGGGGCGGGGGAAGAGGGGGACACATACACATATATTTGTAAAATTTAACTGAGCATCATTTAACTTGAGGGGTAATTCTTTTTTAATGTTTATTTATTTATTTTACATGTATGTATGTGTGCCTGAGTTTATGCACATGCATACAAGAGCCTGTCGATGAAGGTGTTTGAGCCATGGAACTACAGTAATAGTTGTTGCGAGGCACAATGTGAGTGCTGGAAACCAAACTAAGATCCTCTGCAAGAACAGCATCTTACTGAGCCATTGCCCCAGCCTTTGAGTGCTAATTCTTGGGGCAAGGTGGGAAGAGAGGCCTAAGGAGTGCCTTGCAGGAGCTCCTCAGAGCCTCTGCCACTGCTCCCTCATGTGCTGCAGAGCCAACCATCCTTAATGTTACATCGCAGAAGAGCCTAGAGTTGCTACTTAAGGTTTCATTTGGCCATTCAAGAGGTAATCCATTGGCATAGCTTTGAAGTGACCACAGAGACATTGCTCGGGCATCTGGATTACGGTGGGACCGTATGGCCCTGGTGTGAAATCATCCCCAAAATTGGAGAGGGCATAACTCACTAAGAAGGTGTCAACCAAAACGGATGTGTTGCATTCTATGGCTCTCCCGGGCTGGGCATGATGGCTCACCCTTGTAATCTCAGCACTGCAGAGGCAGACACAGGAGGATGGGAAGTGTGAGGGCAGCCTGGGCTACTAGCATAGCAAGACCCTGTCTCAAAAAAAAATGTCTTTAAAGTTGCATATGATATCTTACTTCTTTGAGAGAGTGGAGGATGATACAGAACTGACTCCAGGGGACAGATGAAGGGAGGCTGGGATGGGACAGACAGGTCAAAAACCTATACCACAGCCAGCTGCCAGGGACAGACACCACAGGTGGCCTTGTAGGCACTTACTGCACATTTGAGCTACAATGATGCAATGCCACCTCCCCACCCCAGCTTCCCCGCTGCAGGGCAGTGGCTGTTTAGACAATGAACTGAAGGATATGCTACATGGTGGTTAGAAACCCATGGACAACCCAGCAGCTAAGAGTACAAACTGGTCTTCCCGAGAACCTGAGTTTGGCTCCTGGAACCCATGTGGTCAGCTCTCAACTCCAACTCCAGGGGACCTAAAGCTCTCTTCTAAACTCCTAGGGTACCTGAGCTCATGAAGACATGTCCATCTACACATAGACACAGACACAGATACACACGTACAATCACACTAAAAACTAAAAAGTAATCTAAGAAGGAGAGCATGAGGAGGAGGAGGGGAGAGGAGGAGGGGGAGGAGGAGGTGGAGGAGGAGGGGGAGGAGGGGAGGAGGAGGAGGGGGAAGGGGAGGGGAGGGGGAAGGGAAGAGGGAGGGGGAAGGGAAGAGGGAGGGGGAAGGGAAGGGGAGAGGGAGGGGGAGGGGAAGGGGGAGACGGAGGGGCAAGAGGAGGGGGGGGAAGAGGAGGAAGAGGGGGAGGGGGAGGGGAAGGGGAGATGGAGGGGCAAGAGGAGAGGGAGGGGGGAAGAGGAGGAAGAGGGGGAGGGGGAGGGGAAGGGGAGACAGAGGGGCAAGAGGAGAGGGAGGGGGAAGAGGAGGAGGAGGGGGAGGGGGAGAGGAAGGGGAGATGGAGGGGGAATAGGAGGAGGAGGAGGAAGGGGAGGAGGAGGGGGAGGGGAAGGGGAGATGGAGGGGGAATAGGAGGAGGAGGAGGGGGAAGGGGAGGAGGAGGGGGAAAGGAAGGGGGAGAGGGAGGGTGGAAGAGGAGGAGGAGGAGGGTGGGGAGGAGGAGGAATACCAGGTGGCTTGATGGTATTCAGCTCTACTCAGCTGTGTGGTCTTGAGCAGTAACTTCATGCCTCCCTGTCCCATAGAGCAGTTACCAGGAAGAACTGCACCATGTCTGCCCAGGGCCTAAATAACACCTAGTTCTGACCTTGTAACTTGTATCTCCTTTTCCACTTCCAACTTATTTTGTCTGTTTTATAAAACAGAACAGGGGTGGGGTAAATTAGTAAAAGTGTTCCCTTTCATTCATCTCTGTGATTTCCCCCACTTCCCTTCCCTTCCCTCTTCTGCCCTCTCTCTTCTTCCCCCCACCCCCCCACCCCTGCTACCCCCCTCTTCAACCTCGACTTATACTGAACAAATGAATTACAGGAGAAGCTTTAACTAATTCACCTCATTACAAGCGTGCCCTTGGGTCTCCAGCTGCTCCAAACACACCCATAATTGTCCCAGACTGCTCTCTGAAAACAGGTAGGCACCTCTCCCAGTAAATGAGTGGCAGCAGCCTGGCACGCCTGGGTCCCACCTGGGCACCCCTTGGGAACATTTGCATATTTCCTAGGCTCTCCTTTTGAAATTCCACACCAATAATTAAGAATTTCTAATTCTCTAGTAATTGAGTACCGTTTGGGACTGATTAAGCAGATGCTATCTAAATAATTATCTGTTCCACCTTGCTTCCCTTTGTGTGGGCTCTGAATGTCCTGTCAAAGCAAACATCAGGCACTTCCCTGCCTGCTTCTTCCAGTGCCTCGCCTCTCTGCTTCTCTCCCCTCCGGTCCTTTCTCTGCCTCCCCTTCTCCTTCTTTTCTCACTTTACCCTGCACTGTGATAAAACCACCGTCCAGTGTTGACTCTATTGCAAATGTAAACCAAATAGGCAGTGGGACCTTCTTTCTTTCTTTCTTTCTTTCTGTCTGTCTGTCTGTCTTTCTTTCTTTCTTTCTTTCTTTCTTTCTTTCTTTCTTTCTTATTAAGTAGGATTGTCTAGATGACTGAATGACCCTTTAACAGCATGTTCAAAAGCCAGGCCCTTCACTAAGGCGGTTTGATACAGCTAACTTAATCAAGCTGTCTGGGAATGTAGCAAAATAGATATAATTATATATATTTCTCCAGTTAAGAAATACAAGTATAGTCTAGGGACTGGCAACTCAGGTAGTAGCGTTTGCCTAGCATGTACAAGGCCCTGGGTTCAGTCCCCAACACTGTATGAAGTAGACATGGTGGTAGTGGCAATTCCCTAAGTTCACTTCACTCTACTACATAGAGAATTTGAAGCTAGCGTGGGCTATATGAGACACTGTCTCAAAACAAAGAAACAAAGAAACAAACAAAACAACAAAAGGAAGCGGATTCCCCGAATCCCTCAACTACTAAAAGGTAGAACAAGTGTGCTGGCTAGGGTTTCTTTTCTTTTCTTTTTTCCTTTTTTTCCAAGACAGGGTTTTGCTGTGTAGCCCTGACTGTCTTGAAATTCACTCTGTAGACCAGGCTAGCCTCATACTCAGAAATCCGACTACCTCTGCCTCCCAAGTCTGCCCAGCTTGTGCCATCACTGCCCGCTGGTGCTGGCTAGTCTGTCAGCTTGACGCAAGCTAGAATCATCTGAAGGGAGAAATCCTCAATTGAGAAAATACCTCTGTAAGAAGCTGTAAGGCATTCTCTCTCTCTCTCTCTCTCTCTCTCTCTCTCTCTCTCTCTCTCTCTCTCTCTCTTTCTCTCTCTCTCTCACACACACACACACACACACACACACACACACCTCCCTCCTTTCCTTCCTTCTTTCTTAATTTCTGTCTTTTTTTTTCTTTCTGTCTTTCTTCTATTATCATTTATTATTTATTTTGCTTGTTTGATTTGCTTTTGTTTTGTTTTGTTTTTAAGTGGCAGGGTTTCTCTGTGTAACAGCCCTGCTGTCCTGAACTCGTTTTATTTTGCCTGCATGTGTATCAGCATGAGGGCGTCAGATCCCCTGAAACTGGAGTTACAGACAGTTGTGAGCTGCCATGTGGGTGCTGGGAATTGAACCCAGGTCCTCTGGAAGGACAGTGTTCTTAACTGCTGAGCTCTCTCTCCAGCCCCCTAAGGCATTTTCCTAATTAGTGAAGGATGGGGAGGGCCCAGCCCATGGTGGTTGGTGCCATCCCTGGGCTGGTGGTTCTGGATTTTATAAGAAAGTCGGCTGGGCAAGTAATGGAGAGCCAGCCAGTGAGCCGCACTCCTCTACGGCTCTGCGCCAGCCCCTGCCTCCAGGATCCTGCAATGTTTGGGTTCCTGTCCTTTCTCCTATGTTGAACACTGCTGTGGAAGTGTAGGCTGGATAAACCCTTTCTCCTCAACCTGCTTTTCGGTCATAGTGTTTCATCGCAGCAACAGAAACCTTAACTAAGACAACATGCACAGTACATGAGGACATACACGAGAAGCAAACTCCCTCCATTTTCTTGAGACTCCACCAACTGAGCTACATCCCTATCTTCCAAAACCCCTTTTTATTCAAAGTTGAAACCTAAGGTGATGTAGGCCAAAGAAACCTACTCCAAAGGGAGTATTCTACTCCCTTTCTCCCTCCTTTCCTCTTCTTCCTCCTCCTCCTCCTCCCCAACCTCTGGATCCAGTCCAGGCCCCCAAGTAGGCTAGGCAAGAGCTTTACCACTGAACTTTAGCTCCATCCCAGTTCTTCTCTATCATCATCACCACGATCATCATCATCATCATCATCATCATCATCATCATCATCATCATCAGTTCTCTATGCATTCAAAGGTGAACTGCTTGGGATTCCAGGTAACTTTAACTTCCCAGAACCATCTCCAGCTCTCTTAGGGCAAAGACCTATTGGTCTCTAGCATTCAGTCTACATCCCACATATACTAGGTCCTCAGCACTTGCTTTTTGGAAGAGTTCTTAGGGCCCTCTTCGGATTGCAGGTTGGTCTCCACTGATCCAGACATCAATGTGCGCAGCCTCCATGGTAAATCTCTAGTGGTCTTGCTTCTAAAGTTACACATATTCCTCCTTTTGTCGTACCCCAGAGTCTCCAAAGTTTGGGGGATATGATGGATGAATATAACAATCTTCCAAATTAGACGCAATCACTGTTAGATTAAGGCAGAGTTTAAAGGGAAACCAGGTGCTTGTGTGGTCTGAGCCAGATGATGCAGACATCAGCTCTCACGACTCCTACCTCCTGTAGCATCACAATCTGTGCAGACCATTGCTGGCAGAGACCATAGAACACTTAGTCAATTAAAAGGCCAGGCGTGGAGCACGTACTTGTATAGCTCACACTTGGGAGGCAGAGGTAGGAGGAAGTGGAAATTTCTGGTTCCTTTGGGGACTTCGCTGTGTTATGTAATTTTCTTTTTTTTTTTTCCTGGAAACAGCACTCTTAAATTGGTTTGCCCTGCAATGCTTTGCTGATCTTCTCTGATCCTTGGTTGTTGTGACTTCATACAGAGAAATGCTCTAGATAATTTCTCATGGTATTCTGGCTGCTTCTTGCTGCTTCTGTAGACTTGTTCAGATCAGCGGAACCTCGCTGTTTCTTCTGGATCAAGCCGCTGCTACTACTGATCTGTGTTTGGTGTTTGCTGATTGGACTGGACTCCTACTACTGATTCCTTTTCAATGTTTTAGACGGTATTGTTGATATCCTGACAATGGGGATTGGAATCACCCCAAAGAACTACTTCTAAACAGGTCCACAACCCCCATTTCCTATTAACCTTTCTCTTCCCCTACCCCTGGTGGGCTGGAAGGGAGGTTGAAGCATTTAAGAACCCTTATTAAGGTAGGTTTTGAAAAATCTAAGCCTACAGTAGGATGATGACTGGAAGCTCGAGGCTAAACTGATCTATGTAGCAGGTTCCGGGCCAGACAGGGCTATATAATAAGACCCAAAATGAAAGAAAAACAAGCCAACAAAAAGACTGAAAGACCAGACTTTTTTAGCGCTCCTTTTTAAAATGTGTTTGTTTGGGTAGGGTTTTATTTGTTTGTTTTTCCTTGCACCTTGGGAATTATTTTCTTCACAAACCGCTTTCCAGTTGTTTCAGTTGTTTTCTCTGAGATCTACAAGTCTAACCTATGAAGTGGGGAAGGGAGCCAAGAATAAGTTGTGAAGCTATTAATATAGTGATGGGTCGAAAATGTGAGGGACATAAGTTGGAGCAGTGGGAGGGTGAGCCCTGAAGTAGGAAGAACAGACAAGATGAAGAAAGCAGATACCCAGGGTGGAAGAAACTAGGAGGGAAGCCACGTGTGACGGCATATGTCTGTCATCCCAGAACTCAGAAGGCAGGGGCAGGAGGATTGTGAGTTACAGGCCAGTCTGGAATATATAGACCCTGTCTCCAATGACAACAACAAAATATAAATAAATAAACACATGCTCGCTACCCAAACAAGCAAAAGCACAAATATAGATTCGTCAAGCTCCACACTGAGGACAAGTCTAAAATTAGCTCATGAAATTGTTTTTAAAATACAAGCCCCTTCCATCTGATTGTAATCCCAGCACTTAGAGAATCAGGAGATCAAGGCTAACCTAAATAGAGCTTGAGGCCAGCCTTGGCTACATGAGACCCTGTCTCAATAAATAAACGAAATGTACCCCAAGCATTCTCAGGCCTTACCCTGACTTTAGAGTCCAATGTTAAAACTCTGTTTGCAGGAGAGTGGAATCCTAGGGACAGCATAACCTACTTATTGGGGAATGCAGCAGGCTTTATACTTCAGCATAGCAAAAAGATGCCCACACATCCGCGATTATTCATTTGTTAGAATTGTATCCTTGGATTTCTCCCGATACCTTTTAAAAACAGAGCCTCACTATTTAGCCCAGGCTGGCCTTCAACTTGAGATCTACTTGCATCTCCTGAGTGCTGGTGTCACAGACCAGCTGTATTCTCATGCTTTGGTTGATAATCATGTGTCTAAGCATGAGAACATGGAGGGAGTCATGGAGAAGGGAGCTGCAAGCTTCCAAGGAAATTGTTCTTGTGATTCAGAAGACAGCAAGATACAGCAAGAGTACAGAGTCTGGAGCCAGAACGTTGAGCCTGGTATCTCAGCTGGTCACACAGATGTAACACGGGTAAGCACAGAATACATCGTAAGATCCAGCACTGTGTTGTACCTGGTGGTCCAAACATTAGCTCCAGCACTAATCAACCAAGTTGTACCGGGCACTGCTGAGCCTTGTCCATTTTGTCTTCCTCTGTAAAACTGGAAAAACGCCATAAGACTAAATGAGTTAAAACCCCATCTTGATTAGGATTCTGGCTGGTATGCTGGCCCTCTGAGGTTTCGACCACAATATGCTCTCAACCTTCCCTTAAATACAGTTCCTCATGCTGTGGTGACCCCCAAACATTAGATTATTTTTATTGCTACTTCATAACTGTAATTTTGCTACTGTTATGAATCACAATGTAAATATCTGAGACACAGGGTATCTTATAGGTGACCCCTGATTGTGAAAGAGTTGTTTGACTCCCAAAGGGATTGGGACCCACAGGTTGAGAACTCCTGCTCTAGGGGAAGACAGAAGGTTTTGAACTAGCAATGATGTTTTGTGTAGCCTGGTGCCCCCCTTTCTCTGTGGGCCAGTGAGATTCACAGGATGGAAAAGTGCAAACTATGTCACAAGGTCTAGTTGCTCTTCTTGACCTATCCGGGCAATGACTAACTCTTCGTATCTCCCAGCCCCAGTAGGAATCAGCCATTCCCAGCAAATGTCATGCAGACAACTCTCCAGTGGCACGGCAGAAACGGAGAGTCAATCAGCTGTGCCTCTCCTGGGTGTTACCCAGAAGGACTTCATGTCAGCACACCTCGGAGATACTTGCACACTGGTGGTTCTTGCAGCAATAGTCACACTAAGTAAGATATAGAACCAGGGTAGGTGTCCATCAACAGAGGGATATCTTAGTTATGTTTCTATTGCTATGATAAGACACCATGACCACGAGCAACTTGGAGAGGGAGGATTTATCTCAGCTTACAGTTTCACACCATAGTCCATCGACCAAGAAAGTCAGGGCAGGAACTCAAGACCAGAATCAGAAGTCAGGCATTGAAGTAGGAGCCTCGGAAGAATGCTCCTAATTGGCCTGCTTCTCCTGGCTTGCCCAGCCTGCTTTCTTATACACCCCAGACCACATGCCCAGGGATGGCACCACCTACCTGCAGTGGGCTGGACCCTCCCATGTCAATCATTAATCACAGCCTTGCCCATAGACCAATCTTATGGAAGAAGTTTCTTAATTGAGTTTCCCTCTTTTCAGACGACTCTTGTTTGTGCCAAGTTAACAACAACAACAACAACAAAGCTAACCTGGATAAATGCAGAAGGAAAATGTTCACAATACAATGGTTCACAATACAACTAGAAATGATTATAAGGGAACTAAACCTGATTCAGAAAGACAATATTGTGTGCTTTATCCCGTTTGGGATTCCTGGACTTCACATAGATAAAACATACATTTATGTGTGGTGTGAAGGAGAAACAACCCCGTGTAAGGGACAGAGAGGAATAAGCAGAGGTTGGAGGGCAGGAAGGACATGTTCAACATACAACTTACACCTATATGAAGACTTATACATAAATACAAATCTAGAAAGAGCCCAGTAAACCCGGAGTCATGGCCCAGTATGTACTGCTCTTGAAGTAGGCCCAAGTTCAATTCCCAGTACTCACATTGGGTTGGCTTACACCTGCAAGTAACTCCAGTCTCAGGGTCTCTGGTGCCCCTCTCTGGCCTCCACAGGCACCTGCATTCATGTGCACAAACCCATAGACAGATAATTTGCAATAAAATAAATTTTAAGTGGGGAGGGGAGGGAGGATGGCAAGATAGCTCTTGTTGATTAGGCCTGATGGCCTGAGTTCAATCCCCAGAACCTATGAAAAGGTGGACAGAAAAAATGGACTCTGCAAAGCTGGTCTCTGGCATCCATTAGCATGCAATGGTAATGCATGCTCTCTCTCTCTCTCTCTCTCTCTCTCTCTCTCTCTCTCTCCCTCCCTCTCTCCCTCTCTCCCGCTCCCTCCCCCTCCCGCTCCCCCTCCTCCTCCCGTTCCCCCTCCTCCTCCTCTCCTTTTTTTTCTCTTTCTCTCATACCCATAAGGAATATAATAAGTAATAATAACAGTAAAACAAAGTTTTAAAAAGAACCCAGTGGTGGAAATGAAAAAACTGCACACTGATAATTAAGTATCTAACACTAACCTAATTCTTCCATCATATGCAAGAGTTACAAAGACAATGAACCAGCTACATGGGGCAAGTGGCTAACTACCCCAGGAGAAGCACATTGAATCGAGAAATGTAAAATTATTTTCTCTTTTCTTAGAGTAGGCTATCTCACTGCTCCTGTGATGCGTGCTTTGTCCATTGGGAGCACTTCCCAACAGTGCTGGAAGGAGGGGCACAACTTTGCTCCTTGGAAAGCCTTGTAACATTAAACTGGATTATGGAACATTTTTATCCCTAAAGCCCTGAGAGCACTGTCGGGAACACGGAGGAGAAGACGACGGACGGAGAGGTGCTGCCTGCCATGCTACACACATTTCTTAAGTCCCTAATCTTCAAATAAACAGCCTTCCTCTTTCATCTTCTCCGGATGACACCTCCTTTGTTAAAGCTGTCAAACTCTGTGAAACCTTAAGCCTCACTAGCTACATTAGCGGGGATGTTGGGGTGGGGGTGGCGGGTGCTGACCTGACTGGGTCACAGCTTCCTGTTCATAGGACCAGCTCAGCTCCGCAACATGAGCACAGGTTCTTATGCCCTTGTTCCTATCCACGCCATCTAAGTGGACTAGGATGAGGCCTATCACAGAGCGAGCAGAGTCCTGAGGTGAAGTGCCTGCTAGGCTCTGCCGCTTACTGCCAGCGCACTGCCTGACCTTGGAAATGTTTGGGGGGTTTTGCTTTTTTTTTAAACTTCTCTGGACCTTCGGTTTCATCATTTGTACAAACAAGACACTCAATGAAGCCATCTCCTACATGCTTGTAGGATGAAAGGGTTAATGCTTGTACAGCCCTGAGAACAATGCCTGCGTTTAGGGAGAAAGCCTGATAAACACTAGTTGTATTTTAGAGTGGGCTTTGACAAGGAAGTTGTGGTTAGGAAGGCGGCTTTGAGCAGGTTGCTTAATGTGTCTGTGGGTCAGCATTTTTTAGGTCTAAATTATAACGAGAACAATGGGGCTCCCTTATTAGGAAGATGAGAAAGGGACAGAGAGGGATAGAAGGGAACAATAATATTTTTGTGTGGCCATGAGGGGTTCTATAAAGCTTTCCCTGAGAATAAGATTTCCTGGGAAGCCAAACTGTTACACTGTGGGGTGGCAGCGGGGTCTATGTGCACGGCAGGCCCCCACACTAGCTTAGAAGAAAAGAAACAACCTTGGAACTTAGCAACTATGACTGAGGACCCGACAGGGTAAACCCAAGCGGCCTTGAGGATGCAAACTGTACTTTATGCTCAGTTAGTTGCTATCACCGGAGACATCTAAGATTTCAGCTTCTCTTTCAAAAATCAAAGCATATGATAACCAAATCCAGGTCAGGCAAGCCGGGCTGGGGCAAAGTGCTAACCTTCAGGGGTGACATCGCCTCACCTGGCCCCCACAACCATGTGTCCACAGACCTGATCCCATGCTTCCTCTCACTGATGGGGAAGATGGAAGGATCCAGTTTCCCCTCTGCTTGGCCGCCCTTCCTTTACGTGAAAAGTTTTCCCAGGGAAGCAGGCCTGGCCTCAGGATGGCCTGTGGCTGGGCCCACTCCCAGTCTCTGGTTCTGGAGGTGGCATGTCTAAGGAGTTCCCAGGGAAGGAGCTGGGTGCACTCTGAGATCCACTGTTTTGCTTTAAATCCCTTTCAGTTTGGGAACTCGAGGTGCTGAGATAGGGATGGACTGTGCTCTTGCTGACTGTGCCCCAAGAGACCAGAGTCCTTCCCTCCTCTTCCTCTTCCCGACTCTTCCTCTTCCTCTCCACTCTTCTTCATCTTCTCCCCACTTCCTCTTGTCTCCTTTCACCCCCTGGCTTCTCCTTTTTTTTTCTTTTTTGGTTCTTTGAAACCAGGTCTCATTGTGTAGCCCAGGCTAGCCTGGAATTCACCATCTTACTGCCTCAACCTCGAGTCCTAGATTTCAGGTGTGGGAAATCTGGCCAACCAGTTCATTTTATTTTCTTACCACAACACTCACCTTTCCTTTTTCTTTTTATTTTTTTTTTTTAATTTACTGCAGGAGCAGCTATGGCCCTAACCCTATAATCCACCCCAGTGCCTAATGGTCTCCCTTTCCCAAGCCCAGCTTCTCAGGCAACCCAAGGTAGAAGCAGTGGCATAACCAGAAACGCATAGCCCTGCCCACCAAATGCAGTAGTCCACTGTCTTTTGAGACCTTCTAGCCTCCTACAGTGGGGTGGGGAGAATAGTTCTAGAACATTCTGAGTAGGAATAAGGTCTCAGCAATTCATCCTGAAAGCCTTTGCACGCTGAGTACCATAGACTTCGCGGATATTTGCAGCTAAGTAATCACAGTCTACTTAGTCGTCCTTCGTTATTGTGTATCTTTCTTGAACACCTTCTGTCGCCAGGGGCCCAGTAGTGCCTTGGGGCCTCCGCCCGGTACCTGTTGCCATAGATCCCCACAGCCTCCTCAGAGCTGAGAGGATGTAAAGTCTGCAACTGCGGAGAAACACCAAGGCGATCGAGGTCTTTAGGAGAGCATTTTCAAAAAGAAATCGTAGAGAGAGGCAGAAACGCTGGGGTCGGTGCCGCCCCTCCCTCTCCAACCCCCCCCTCCCGCGCAGGCGCGCGCTCGTGAGTCAGGGCCTTTGATGTCAGCCACCCGCGTGGCGTGGCCCGCAGCACCCGCCAAGTTTCCTGGGATCCAGCTGCTCCTGTCCTGCTGCCCTGCCCTGCCCGCGATCCGCAGCTGCCGCCTGCCCCCAGGCCCGCCCGATTCCGGTTTAGCACCTGCGAGGGCCCCAACCTGGCTTGCAGAGCCTCTGTCCCCCAGGTGTTTCAGGAGCGCCTGGGGGGTGTCTGGGTCACGGGGAAGCCCCTAGGGAACTCTGACAACCAGGTCTAGCAACCACTTCCTTTCTGGGAAGGAGAGATGAGCGATGGGCGCTGTTATTAGGAACTTGTCACTTTCTTACTGGATCTCTAGAGTCACCACCAACGGGAGGGGTGTGTATCTTGAGCCCTGTATGTTCCTCTGGTTTGACAGAGTCATTGGCAGAGCTGGATT
This sequence comes from Tokudaia tokunoshimensis, assembly GCA_036184795.1. NCBI lineage: Eukaryota > Metazoa > Chordata > Mammalia > Rodentia > Muridae > Tokudaia > Tokudaia tokunoshimensis. The sequence goes on along the minus strand of BTHU01000002.1, from coordinate 91,795,838 downwards.
CTTATGCCCTCTATTCTTGTTCCACCTCTGCCTACCAAAGGGGAAAGTAGCCCAGATGGCCCAGGATTCCTACTTGCTACAACCGCTTACTGTTGTGTATGGGGAATAGGAAACTGTGCTCCGGGATGGGTCTTACCTAGCTATCTAGGTTTAGTATAATAACATCGGCTGGTGCTAAGCCCTCACTATTCCCCAGACAAAACACTGAGGGCTTGCTCTCATAGAATCCTACCAGCCCTGTCAGAGAGGCATCCATCCACTCTACAGGTAAGAAACTAAGACAGAAGCATTGGGTGGTGGGAAGAGATTCAAACCCAAGCAGACTGATTCTGAAGCCTGCACTTGAATCCCTCTAATTGATAAGGCTCAAACATTTGCCTGCAGAGGGGCAGCAGGAGTAGGGGCTCCTCCTCACTCATAAGAGAGGACCCTTTTCATGCCTTAGCCCAGTTTAAGGATCTGGAGCTTAGAAAGGAGCCAAGATCTGGAGGCCCCGCCCATTCTGGTCTCATGTGACATGACCTCTCTTCACCCCCAGCTTGGCCCGTGGTCAGCAACTTGAAGGATGAACCCACAGGAATAAAAATATTGTACCTGTTTGCGATTTAGCTTTACATTTAAGCAAATAGAAAGGGAAATAAATTTGAACATGATTTGTCGTTATAAAAATGAACAGGCAGGTGTAATGTATATATACCTTTGATCCAGCCCGTGGGAGACAGAGTCAGGTGGAAGAATTTCTGTGGATTCCAAGCCAGCCTGGTCTATATAGTGAGTTCCAGGAGAGCCAAGGCGGTCTCAAAATACAAAAAATAAAAAAAAATTAAAAATAAAAAGGAGAAGGAGGAGGAAGAAGAAGAAAGAAAGAAAGAAAGAAAGAAAAAGAAAAGAAGTAATGCTGTTGTGGGGGAAGAAGTTGGGAAGGAATGAGGAGACTTCCTAGAAGGATAGCTAGGAGAGTTTCATTAGGCATTAATAAAATAGTAAGGTTGGTTTTCGTCCTCTTTTTTAAAGGATACATTTAATGCCAAATGATCAAAAGTTTTCAAGCCTATCTTAATTTCCAAATACTTGGTTTTTGTGTGTTCATTAGTCATAGGAATATCTTTTTTTTTTTTCTGAGACAGGGTTTCTCTGTGTAGCCCTGGCTGTCCTGGAACTCACTCTGTAGACCAGGCTGGCCTCGAATTCAGAAATCCGCCTGCCTCTGCCTCCCAAGTGCTGGGATTAAAGGCATGCACCAAGTTGCTGTCTGAGCCTATATATTGTCACTTGGATTCTTCGTAGTTGCAGACCACAGGATATTTATCTGTTTGTTTTTGTGTCTGTAATAGTTGGGGATTCCATTGCTGTGAAGAGACACCATGACCATGGCAACTCTTATAAAGGAAAATAATAAATTGGGAAAACAATTAATACAATCATTTATTAAAAATAAAAGGAATAATAGTTCATTATTGTCATGGTGGGAAGCACGGCAGCATGCAGGCAGATATGGTGCTGGAGAGAAGGAGCTGATAGTTTTGGGGTTTTGTTGTTGTTGTTTTGGTTTTCGAGACAGGGTTTCTCTGTGTAGCCCTGGCTGTCCTGGAACTCACTCTGTAGACCAGGCTGGCCTCGAACTCAGAAATCCTCCTGCCTCTGACTCCCAAGTGCTAGGATTAAAGGCGTCCGCCACCACTGCCCAGCAGGAGCTGATAGTTTTACATCTGGATCTGAAGGCAGCAAGAAGAGAGAGTGTACAGGCTGGTTTTGTGTGTCAACTTGACACAGGCTGGAGTTATCACAGAGAAAGGAGCTTCAGTTGGGGAAGTGCCTCCATGAGATCCAGCTCTGGGGCATTTTCTCAATTAGTGATGGGGGGGGGCTTGCGGGTGGTACCATCTCTGGGCTGGTATTCTTGGGTTCTATAAGAGAGCAGGCTGAGCAAGTCAGGAAAAGCAAGCCAGTAACATCCCCCCATGGCCTTTCCATCAGCTCCTGCTTCCTGACCTGCTTGAGTTCCAGTCCTGACTTCCTTTGGTGATGAACAGCTGTGTGGAAGTGTAAGCAGAATAAACCCTTTCCTCCCCAACTTGCTTCTTGGTCATGATGTTTGTGCAGGAATAGAAACCCTGACTAAGACAGAGAGTAACACTGGAACTGGCTTGAGCATCTGAAACCTCAAAGCCCACCCCCACTGACACTTCTTCCCAAAAGGCCACACCTACTCCTAGAAGGCCATGCCTCCAAATAGTGCCATTCCTTATGAGCCTATGGAGACCATTTTCATTGAAACCCCCAGTGTCCCATTTTTTTTTTACATAAATAACCATTTCTAGTATCAGGGGTACTGGAAGACTAGTTATGGTGCATGCCTTTAATCCAAGACTTGGAAGGGAAAGAAAGGCAGGTGAATCTCTGTGCATTCAAGGTCCTACTGATTTACATAGTTCTACATCAGTCAAGGCTACATAGTAAAACTCTCCCTAAAAAGGGAGTCCAGGGAACAGTGTGGCTAGAGGGATGGATCAGTGGTTAGTGGGACTTGCTGCTCTTCCAGAGGAGTGGGTTTTGATTCCTACATGACACCTCTCAACTGTTTGTACTCCAATCCCAGGGCATCTGACACCCTCTTCTATCTTCTCTGGGTACCAGGCATACACATGGTATACAGACATACATGCAGACAAAAAGACCAGTACACATAAATAAAAATTTTTAAATGTTTTAAATCTACCAGGGCAAACATCAGTTCCCTCAACTTCATGTCTATCGTCTGAGGCTTATTACACAGTTTACTGGGTTTCAAAGGCCTAGATAGCCCCACACATCCAGCTCTGGTGCCTGAAGCATACATGGCTTCTTCTCTTAGTCCAGCTCCGTTCTACACAGGCCTCCCTTCTTGGCAGATGTCTCAGAGTCCTGGCACCTCCAATACATACAGTCTCCACTGAAACTTAGACTCCACCTTAAGAGCTTCACTATTGGCTTCCCAGGGCCTCTCTGCAAAGATTCCATCCCAACAACACAATGCCTTTTAAACCATAATCTTTTCCCCTTGTCCCCAACATCTCATGCTAATATCATAAAACGAAACACAGTGCAACTTTTATAAGTCCTTTCATCTTTAAAAATCCTAATATCTTAAAAAGCCAAGGTCCCTAGGGCTAGAGAGATGGCTCAGTGGTTAAGAGCACATGTTCTTGCAGAGGACTGGGTTTCAGTATTGACTACCCATGTGATGGCTCGTAGCCATCCATAAGTCTAGCTCCAGGGGACCCAAAAGAACAAAATGCTTATAATCTTTATTTAGATGAGATAGAAGAATTGTTTATAATCCTTAGTTAGATGAGATAGAAGAATTGCTATATCTTTATATCTTAAGAGAAACACAAGAACCCATTCACTTACAGACTTGTATATCAATGTTCACAACTGTTTTACTCATGCCCTGGCTAATCTTGGTTTTTAACTTAACTACATCCGGAATCAACCAACTGTTGGGCATGGCTGTGAAGAGTTTTCTTAATCAGATTATTTGAAGTCGTAAGACCCATCCTAAATGTGGGTGTAACTCCTGGTGGCAACCCTGATGAAAGGAAAGTTCACTTTTTGCTGCTTGTTTTCACTCTTGCTGGCAACTCTGTCCTGTTGCTGAGGCATACCTTCACTAATATTAGAACCAACTTATTTGAGATTCTAGTATAGACGGAAGACCAATGGGGTGCCAGGAATTCTCCAAGCCTTTAGCATCAGATTGGGATTACAGAGACATCCAGTTTCATGGATTGAACAACTACTGGATTTCCAGTCTTTCCATTATCAGTCAGCCACTGTTAGACTACCCACCTGGACCACATTCTGTAAGCCAATCTAACAAATCCTGTGTGTGGGTGTGTGTGTGCAGAATATATATAATGAATATATACATATATTTATTCTATCAGTTCTGTTTGTTAGAGCACTGTGGATATCCCAAATATATATATATATATTATGTATTATATATAAAATATGTATATTAATATATAAATATATCATATATAATATTCCAAAACCCAGAAATAACTCAAGTAGGTATTTTGATAGAAAATTTCACTGTATCCATAAAATGGAATCTCATTAATAAAAAGGAAGGGGCTAATACATGTACACAATGAAATGATGAATCAAACTGTTAGGCTGAAGAAAGTTGTCACACAACAAAACATGCATACTGTGTGATTTTATTTATATGAAACCTCAGAAAAGAGAACTCTCCAAAACAAATCAGTGATGAGTGGGACTACCAGAGATGAGACAGTGTATGAGTAAAATTTTGGTGTGCATACTATATATGATACATGCATATATATATATACACACATATATATACATGAAGCATATATAAAGATACACATATATGTATATATAAAGGTTTTAAGTGTGTGTGTGTGTGTGTGTGTGTGTGTGTGTGTGTGTGTGTGTGAGTGTGTCTGTGTCTGTGTCTGTGTTTTCTACAGGTGTGCAGTTGCCCATGGAAGCCAGAAAAGGGCATGAGATCCCCTGGAACTGTGGATATAGTTAGTTGTGAGCCATCTAATATAGGTGCTGAGAACAAATCTCAAATTCTCTGGAGGAACAGTAGGTACTCTCACTGAGCCATCTCTCCAGCCCAGGTTAGTATATTTTTTGAAGAAATATTTACATTTATCTGTTTATGTGCTCTGTGTGTGTGTGTGTGTGTGTGTGTGTGTGTGTGTGTGTGTGTGTGTCACACAGGTACCATAGCATACGTCAGAGGACAACGTTTGGAATGTTGTCTCTTCTTCCTATGTTGATCTTAGGGATCAAACTCAGGTCTTCAGGCAGCAAGAGACAGCTCACTCCACAAAACTGTCTTCCAGCATGTACTTACACATCTTACACATTTATTCTCCTGTGTTGTGCTCATACATACACACAATAATATTTTTTAAAAGGAAGAAGAAAAGAAGAAAGAACAACGAAAAAGAAAAATATACCATTGAAAGTTCTTTTAAATTAATACATACCTTAGCTAAATTTCAATTTCTGTGACAAACATCTGAGTTAATCAAATTTTAACATCCTTTTTCTTATGTATTGTGGTTTGACTGAGAAACGTCCCCCACAGGCTCATATATTTGAGCACTCAGCCCCCAGTTGGTAGAACTCTCTGGGGAGTTCAATGGAACCTTAAGGAAAGTCTTTCTGGACAAGCAGGTCGTTGGGGGGTAGGCTTTGAGGGTTTATAGCATGACATCACTTCCTGATTGCTCTCTCTGCTTCCTGTGTGTAGTTAAAATGTGATCAGCCGGCATCCTGCTCCTGCCACCCTCCCTCAAGCCCCTGTTTCTGTCCTCTGTCCTCCTGGAACCACAAGCTGAAATAACATCCCTTAAGTTCCTTTGTGCAGGGTATTTTCTCACAACACCAGAAAAGTAACCAATACACCAATTAGCCATTTGGTGCATTTATATCTGTTTTTGCAGGGTTGGGGATTGAACCCAGAGTTTTACACACACTCTCCCCCCAGCTACATCATTGGCAGCCAGTTATGCCAACTCTTTAGCTGCACAGCTTGTGTTCTTACTTTGTTTGTTTGCTTTATAAGGTTTTACTATGTTTGACAGTGTAGCACAGGCTGGCCCTGAACTCATGATGTCCTCCCAAGTGGTAAAATTACAGGCACACACCACTATACACACCATCATACCCGCTGCTTTCTTCATATTAACATTCTTGGAGATGCAGCCTTTTGCTGGGCTCCTTACATACAGCCTGACAAGTTCATTGGATGTGAGAGATGATTAGGAAAGAAAGTGTCTTTAAAAGGCTCCTGAGGTTGAAGACTCAGAGAACCCAAATTCAGTTCCCAGCACCTACCTCAAATGGCTCACAGCTGCCCCTAACTCCAGCACCAAGGGATCTGAAACCTCTGGTCTCTGAGTGCACACCACTCACATTCATATCCCCACATGCAGACAAACAGGGAATTTGAGAGATGAGAGCATATCTGTAAAGGGATTTGATTGACACCCAAAACTTTTTTTTTTTACATGGGATGTCATGTAGCCCAGACTGGCTTTTAACGTCTCTCTGTAGGGGTTGGAAAGATGGCTCAGCAGTTAAGAGCACTGTTTCTACTCCCAGAGGACCTGGGTTTCATTCCCAGCACCCACAAGCTTCTGTAACTCCACTTCCAGGGATCAGACCCTCACTTCTGGTTTCTGTTGTTACTAGGCACAAAAGCAGTGCACAGACAGACATGCAGGAGAAATACCTCTCTATGGAAAAATAAAGATAAATAAATCTTTTTTAGTTTTCAATCCCGATGATAACTTTAAACTTGATTCCCCTGTCAGGATTTCAGGCTTGTGGCACCATGCGCAGTTTATGTTAGGCAAGTGCAAGTTAGACAAGCTCTGCACCAGCAGAGATACTTCCCTGGCCTGAGCTCACCTTTTTAATGGACACTTGCCCGTCCCTCTGGACTCCACCCATGGCCAAGTTAATTTCCCATGTCTTCTCAGGGCCTGTGATGATAACTGCATCGTCTCCGTGGGATACCTCATCGTCATTACTCCTGGGGATGTTTGCTGGATGTACCCTTCCAGTGGAAAGGGAAGACACTGCCTAAGAAAAGAGCTTGGAGCTGGGCTGGGGCTGAAGCTGGGAACCTGGGCTGAGACAGGTTTGAGAATTTGTTCACTGGGGATCTGACTGATATCAATAATCTCTGCTATGCAAATGAGCACAAAATTGTCTTGTCTAGACCAGAAGCCAGAACTCAGTGGGAGGCATGAAAGGGTGTGGTGCAGCTGGAGACAGAAGAATTCATTTCATCTGGGACTGAACAGAATGAGATATTCATTCACCAGACTAGCTCCAGGGAGGCAGGCAGTAACAGAGCCCAGAGGCTAGAAGGTTGCTAAGAGTCCAAGACCGAGGGCTTACAGCATCTGCCAAGCAAATGTGGCGTGGGAATTAGCTAGCAGGAAAAAATCTCTACTTTACAAGTCTGTTTTTCAGGGCTGCTTTTTTCTTTTTCATTGTTTTTTTTTTTTTAAGTTAGGGTCTCCCTGGTCCTGGAAAGACTGGATGTAGGGGAATACCAGGACAGAGAAGCGAGAGGGGGTTGAATGGGGAACAGGGGGAGGGAAGAGGGCTTATGGGACTTTCAGGAAGGGAGGAACCAGGAAAGAGGAAATCATTTGGAATGTAAATTAAAAAAATAGAAAAAAAATAAAGATAGGGTCTTATTATATAGCCCAGGCTAGCCTGGAAGTCAGGAACCCCCACCTTCCGAGTGTGTGGGGCCACACCTGGCCACTGAATAATACTTTCAATTTCTATTTAATTGAATTTGAAGTGACTCTCTGGCTTTTGTACTCTTCTTCCCTCCTCTGACCAACTTCCCATTTTCCTAGAGGACTGTTTGGTCTGCCCAACCCCCACCCCTGCAGAGCTCTGAGCTGTCCATCTTCCCAGCCGGGGCAGACAGGGAAAGGGTCCAGAAATTCCCACAGTAGGTACGTTTGCATCAGCATCAGTATTGCTTCCTCTACTGCCTCACCTGAGGACAGTCTCTTCCTATTGGGGAGGTAGCGGGGTTGGCAGCATGCTTACCTGGTGTGTGTAAAGCCCTGGGTTGGGTCGCTAGCATCACACAAACTAGGCATGCTGAATGAACTGAGCATGTCATCCCTGTAATCCCAGCACTCAGGAGGCAGTTGGATTAGAAGGTCAAGTTTATCCTCACTACATAGCATGTTTGAAGCCAGCCTGGGCTACATGAGACCCTGTCACAAACAAACAAACAAAAACACCCCAAACCACAAGGCCCACTCCTTTTCATTCAGAGAAAAGCCTTAATGGCTCCAAGTTCCCACATGACCTGTGCCCAAGCATAACCCGTCTTCTCTGGCTTCATCCCCCAATACTTCCTGCTTTTTTCACATGAGGCCAGTCTCACTACCTTCCCAGCATGCTCTACCTCAGGGCCTTTGCAATGGCTCATTCTTAGCTTCCTTCCTTTAGATTAAATTAAATTACCTCCTCGGTGAAGCGCACTGTTCCATCTCCACTGAATACCGCCTCTTGCCTTATTCAACTTTTCTTTTCTGAATAGTTACGATATGTGACACCATACAATTGACATATTGATTACATCCTCTATTGTTCTTCTGAATATAAGTGCCTTGAGAGTGGAGATCTTGGCTGTGTTCACGGCTTTATCTCAGGAGCCTAGAATGCTGACTGGTATAAATAGGACTCAATAAATATTTTCAGTGGTATATAAAAATCTCATCAAGAGGCAAATAACACGCTCACTTGACAGGGATGCGCCATGATGGATGGTGGAGGTGGTTTTCCAGGGCTAAGCATATTCATTGTGGTCTGGACGTGCTGACCCCTCAATCTTCCCAAATGAGGGAAACTTGACTGCGGAATTTATGGTAATGAAGGACTCTATCCAAGTTCTCCCTGAGGAAGTGGGAGAGCTGGCTTGGTGGGTAAATGTGCTTGCTGCCAAGCCTAATGACCTGAGTTCGAAGGCCAGGACCCACATGATGGAAGATGAGAACTGACCCCTACATATTGTCTGAAATCCACACATATGCTGTGGGATTTTTATAACATACACACCAACAAATAAATGTAACAATAACTTAAATAAATAAATAAATAAATAAATAAATGAGGTAAAAGCACACCGTGTGTTGTGGTACTTCTAAAATAAAGATTTATTTATTTCACATATTTTATGTAGATAGATACTTTGTCTGCATGTGTGCCTGCGTACCAGAAGAGGGCACAAGATCCCATTATAGATAGTTGTGAGCCACCATGTAGGTGCTGGGAATCGAACTCAGGAATTGTACTGGCTGGTTTTGTATGACAACTTACAAGCTGCAGTTCTCACAGAGAAAGGAGCCTCCCTTGAGGAAATGCCTCCTTGAGATCCAGCTCTGGGGCATTTTCTCAATTAGTGATCAGGGGTGGGAGGGCCCACTGTGGATGGTGCCATCCCTGGGCTGGTAGTCTTGAGTTCTATAAGAAAGCAAGCTGAGCAAGCCAGGGGAAGCAAGCCAGTAAGTAACATCCCTCCATGGCCTCTGCATCAGCTCCTGCTTCCTGACCTGCTTGAGTTCCAGTCCTGACTTCCTTTGGTAATAAACAGGAATGTAGAAGTGTAAGCTAAATAAACCCTTTCCTCCCCAATTTACTTCTTGGTCATGATGTTTTGTGTAGGAATAGAAACCCTAACTAAGACAGGAATCTTCAAAGAATAGCCATTGATCTTAATTGCTGAGTCATCTCTCCAGCCCAGCACTGAAGTACTTATAATTCCAAAGGAGTTTGGGAAAAATAATGAGACCTTATATTTAAAAAATGATTTTAGCAGAGTTTACTCTAGAAATGCTTTTGTGGTAAAAATCCATCAATGTTCCTATAATTTATTTTCAAGTATTTGAAGTACTGTTTGGATTGCACTTCTAATGCAGAGGACTAAGGAAATCACGCACTGTTGAGGTATAAACACTGTCACTTGAAAGATGATTCCTCTCCTGTTGTGAGAAATCCATCCATCTATTCTTCCATTCTTCTTCCTATTCATTGATCTACTACTCACCCATCTTCCCAATCAAGCACACATGTATGAATCCACACATCCATCTTTCGTTTTTCCTTTCATCCACCCACCCACTCAGGCACCCATCCACCCATCCATCCCTCCATCTATCAGCCATTCCATCCATTCTTCTACCCACCTACCCAACCACCGATCCCTTCATCTATCAGTCATTCCTTCCATCCATCCACCTACCCGCCCACCATTTATCCACCTACCCAATCTTTTTTTCACATATTTTTCTTTGCATTGGTCAGTTGTACATGTATTTCTACTACAGTGCCTGTATTTTTTATGTTGTTCTACAGAGTTCCTTATGCCCTTTAGACAGTAATTTCTCACTCCTTAGACATTTGAAAATAGATTTGTCCAACCTGTTACTTGTTATTGTGCCCCTGATTTTCTTTACCAAACACAAAGCTCTCAATTTGTGTATAATCAGATTTATCAAAGGGTTTTTTTTTGGGGGGGTATAAGTTACTTTTCCTGATGCTGTGATGAGACCCTGAGAAACTAAACTTTAGAAAGGAAGGGTTTCTTTCTGCTTGCAGTCCTAGGGCACAGCTCATCACAACAGGAAAGGGTCGGGCCTGAAGCCTGAGGTAGCTGGTCACATTCATCTACAGTAGGGAAGCAGCAGGATTGGGTTTGGCTCGTTCTCTCCTTTTCATTCAGTCTAGAACAGCTCTCCACAGAGCAGTGTAGCCCACAATGCATCTTCCCACCTCAGCTAACCTGATCTAGATAATTCCTCACAAGTATGTCCAGAGGTTTGTCTCCTAGGTGACTCCAGATCCTATCAAGTTGATCATGAAGATTAACCATGATTAGCCATGATTAACCATGATTAGCCATGACAGGGGGCACTTTAGCTGACTTTACTTTTGTATTTAGAGGTTTCATGTTTTTAAAATATCTTTCATGGCTGGAACATGCTCAGAGGTTAAGAGCACTGGATGCTCTTCCTAGAGATCAAAGTTTGATTCTGGAACATTGGCAGCTCACAACTATTTGTAGTTCCAGTTCTAGGAACTCTAACAGCCTTTTCTGGCAGGCAAAGGATCCATACACATACAATAATAATCAACAAATAAAACATTTTTTAAAAAGAAAACCTTTCTTCAGCAGGTGCAGACATCCATGCCAGCAATCTCAGCTGCTCAGGATGCTGAGGCAGGAGGATCAAAAGTTTAAAGTGAGCCATGGCAATTCAGTAAAACTACTAACAAAAAAGGAGAGACAAAGTATGGCTCAGTTGCAGAGCACTTGCCTGAATTCAGCCCTTATTTCTGAAAAGTCTGTCTCTATTTTCTGTTACAAACATTCTTGCTATCCACAGTCCAGTATTCAGTCTAATTAGAATCTTGCTTTATGTCTAGATTCTGGATTTTGTTCTATTCTTTCCTCCCATTAACTTGCCCTTAGGTTTGTTTGTCTAAGACTTTCCCTAAAGTCCATCAGTCCACTCTGTTCCCTTTCCCAACTGTCTTAGTTAGGGTTACTGTTGCTGTGATAAAACACCATGACCCAAAAGCAACTCAGGGAGGAATGAGCTTATTTTACTTATACCTCCATATAACAGTTCAGCATCAAAAGCAGTAGGGCAGGAACTCAAACAGGGCAAGAACCTGGAGGCAGGAGTTGATGCAGAGGCCTTGGAGGGATGCTGCTTACTGGCTTGCTCCCCATACTTTGCTCAACCTGCTTTCTTACAGAACCACGCACCATCAGTCCAGGGATGATCCTACCCGTGATGGGATCTATCACTAAGAAAATACACTGCAAGCCTGTCTGCCTACAGCCTGAGCTTATAGAGGCATTCTCTCAACTGGGGTTTGCTCCTCTCAGATGACTCTAGCTTGTGTGTCAAGTTAACATAAAAGTAACCAGCACACTGATAGTGTTTTTACTACTAAGCTGGGTAGAATACTATCTCAATTTTTTTTTTGGTTTTTTTTTGAGGGGGGGTTGGGTTTTTTGGGTTTTTTTTTTTTTTTTTTGGTTTTTTGAGACAGGGTTTCTCTGTGTAGCCCTGGCTGTCCTGGAACTCACTTTGTAGACCAGGTTGTCCTCAAACTAGAAATCCATCTGCCTCTACCTCCCCAGTGCTGGGATTAAAGGCGTGCGCCACCACTGCCCGACTTTTTTTTTTCTCAATTTTTTAAAAATTGAGACAAAGTCTCATCATGTTGTACTAGCTGGCCTCAAACTCACAAGAGATCTACCTACCTCTGCCCCCCATATTCTGAGATTAAAGGTGTTCATAAGCACACCCAGTTTTATAGTCTTTAAATGGAACCTGCCTGCTAGGAAGCTAGTACTTTCTTAACTTGTATTTGGTTGGGATTGCATTGAATATGTGGGTGAATGTTGAGTCAACTACTCCAAGAGCGTGGAATCTTCTTCCATAAACAGGATCATTTTCCTCTGTCGATCATTATCAGTCATCAAGGTAAAATCATTTTCCATATCTGTGCTAGTTTTTTGTCAACTTGATACAAGTTCAGGTCATCTGAAATAGGAAACTTCTGCTGAGAAAATGTGCCATTCATGTTGATCTGTGGACACATTTTGTGGGGAATTTTCTTGATTGACGTAGGAAAGGCCCAGCTCACTGTGGGCAATGCCAACCTGAGCAAGTGGTACTGGGTATTTAAATTTAAATACTGTTGTATTTAAAAACGAAAACAAACAAGAGCCAGCCAGTGGTCTCCGTGGTCTCTGCCTCAGTTCCTGCTTTCAGATTCCTGCTCTGCTTGAGTTCCTGCCTTGCTTTTCTTCAATGATGATCTGTGATCAGAATGTGTAAGATGTTCGATATTGGCCCAATGTGGTGTATCTTTAAAAACAAATGTATGGAAATCAAGAAGTCGTCTGTGGACCGAAGACAAAGCTAGCCTCTTCTTTTAAGTACCTTGTACCTTGTTACAGAAGAAATGCGGAGATTCAGAGAAGTGAAATCACCTTCCAAATGTTGCACAGCTTACAGGTAAAATCTGCACTCAAAGCTGCCTGGTTTATAGTGCTGCCCTCTGTTGGCGGATCTTGGGAAAGCAGTAGTTCTGAAAGCACTTCATTCACTCCTCCTCTCCCTTGGTGTCCAGATAAACCTGAATAAAGTTCAAATTAGTACAGTTTACTTACCACTTACTCTGTATTATTCATTCACTCACTCATTTATTCATTTAGATTTTCGAAGACAGGGTCTCACTATGTAGACTACTTTGGCCTCAAACTCTTTTTTTTAAGATTTATTTATTGTTATATGTAAGTACACAGTAGCTGTCTTCAGACACTCCAGAAGAGGGCGTCAGATCTCATTACGGATGTTTGTGCATCAGATCTCATGGTTGTGAGCCACCATGTGGTTGCTAGGATTTGAACTCAGGACCTTCAAAAGAGCAGTCAGTGCTCTTAACCGCTTGAGCCCTGGCCTTAATCCATCTGGCTAAGTTACCATTATTGAGCTTTTACTAAGTACAGTAATTTCACCCCTTACCTCATTTAGTCACTACAACCACTCTCAAAAGATAATTGTTATATAATCTTTTTTTAAACAGAGACTGAGACTCAGGCTGGGCTATGTATAGGGCTATAATTGCAACACTTGGGAGATAGAAACCAGAGGATCATGTGCTTAAGGCCATCCATGGCTAGATAAGACTTTTCACCAAAGCAAACAAGGAACCAACTGAGGCAGAGGCAAGAGAATCTCACCAAATTTGAGGCGAGATTAGTCTACACAGTGAGTTCCAGGCCATCTTGGGCTATATAGCAGATTATCTCAAACACAGAAACAAACAAAAATAAATAAATAAATAAATACAAAAATAAAAAAGAAATGGTTTGCAGAAAGGCTGGGTATGTTCAAAGAACCAGAGAAGGGGCTGAGAACAGGTATAATGTTTATTTTGTGTGTGTGTGTGTGTGTGTGTGTGTGTGTGTGTGCGCGCGTGCGTCCGTGTGTGTGTGTGTGTGTGTGTGTGTGTGTGTGTGTGTGTGTGTTCACACGCGCGAGCACAATGTGTATCCTGATGCCTGAGGAGGTCAGAGCAAGTCTGATCCCATGAAACTGGAGTTACAGGCAGTTGTGAACCACCTGTGGGCATGCGCAGGTCCAAACTTGGATCTCCTGCAGGAGCAGTAAAGTCTTTTCATCACTGAGCCTTCTCTCTGGCTTCTACTCATTCTTTGTAATTCAGTGTTTACTTGATGATGATTGAACTGCAGGGAATATAGTTCCTCCTCTTAGGAGTCACAATGCTGAAATTAAATGGTACAACCCCTTTTGGTTTGTTTTCTGACACAGTGTCTAGGTATCCGGGTGGAGTGGAAGGCTCATTGTGTAGATCAGATTGGACTCAAACTTATAATAATCCTCCTGCCTCCCCCTCCCAAATGCTGGGATTACAGGCTCCTCTGCCTGGTTAATGCAATGTAGGGATCAAGCCTAGGGCTTCATGAATACCAAGCAAGCATTTTACCAACTGAGCTGCATCTGAACCCTCGCAAAGTAACTTTCTCATGTATTTATTTGAATATGTACGTGTGTTCACACAAACAAACCAAACCATGTGTGTGGACATTTTATGGACAATTTACATGAGTTGGTTTTTGCCTTTTACTTTGTGGGACCCAGAGATTGAACTGTGATCATTAGGCTTCAAGGCAAGGGCTGAAGAGATGGCTCAGCAGTTACAAGCATTTATTGTCCTTGGAGAGGACCCAGTTTCTACTCCCAGCACTTGGTTCAACTGTCCATGACTCCAGTTCTGGGAGCCCCAACACCCTCTTCTAACCTCCATGGGCACCAAGCACAAATGTGGTGAACAGAGACACATACATAATTAAAATAAATCTTTATTAAAAAGGCAAGCACTTTTACCTGCTGAGCCATCTCACTAGACCCTGAATATTGCCACTTTGAAACCACATTTTTTTCAATTAATCTATTTATGCTGACTTGGATATGGAGTTTTGTCACAAGCCCATGTGCTAAACATTTGGCCCCTAGCTACTGACTCTAGCTTGGAAAGTTATGAAAACTACAACAGATGGAACCTAGTTAGAGGAAACAGGTTGTAGAGGACTTCTTGCCCCTGAGTTCATCCTGTCTTACTCTCTGCTTCCTGTACCTGACAAAGTGAAAACAACAACAACCAATGTGTCTGCCATAGCCTTTGAAACTCAGGCAGTCAAATAACCCTCGGAAACTGTGAGCCAGAATCAGAATTCATTTATGTTGTTCTCTTATATCTCAAAAGATATTTGGTCATAGTAAAGATAAAAGGACTAATACAGTATGGATACCAATGTTGATCAGTAAGTAGTCTTTCTTCATTCTTGCCTGGAGTTCAATGGAGGCCATCACCATCGGGAAGATTACAAGGGTTGGGGATGTTGATCCATAACTCCCCCAGATCAGAACAGGCTCTGTGTGACTCCAAAGGCCTAGCAACAATGCAAGAGTGTAGGTTGCTTCCTTTGACCAAATACATGGGGTTAGCTCGTTAAACTAGCCAATTCCAGTCTTTCCAAGGTCTAAAGACTTGGTCTAGGTGCAGGCTCTAGAGTGGGCTTCAATTGCTGGCAGCTTCAGATGAATGGAGAGCAGTAAAACTCAGATTTATACTATCCATCTGTCCCAGCGGACCACTGAGCGTCTGCAGATGGTCTCAGCTATATCACCTGGACATTCTGCATAGATGCCTGGAAATTCACATCCCTGCCACCCACACAAATCTGTTTGATGACTGCGCCCAGTGGGGAAGGGATTTGCCCTGCATGCTGGGTGGAAGTTGTCCTGCTGGAGAACCCTGGCTTTCATTAAAGTCATTAATGAGGACAAAGGAACCGACAATTGCCCTTTTTAGGCTCCTTTTACCAGAAGTCTGGGCTGTAAAACAGTGTGCCACTCACAAGTTAACACTCCAGAAGGCTCTGCACTCGTAATTACTCCCAAATCAATTTCTGTTCGGGGGCGGGGGGGGGCCTCTGTGGATGTCTTGTAGCCATGTGGACGTGCCTTGGAATGAGGGGTCCCCCCAGGGTGTGGACCAGTGTTAAAATCAGAAGGATCCCAGGTGACTGAGGATTAGAGAGCCACCCACTTCTCCGCCTCCTCCATGCAGCAGGCTTGTGTGGCCCTCCAACCTAAAAAGTCAAAGCACAGATCATCTGTCCTGATTTCCTGAGATGGCCTAATGCCTAATGAGTCACTATTTTCTTTCTTAAGGGTTGGTGTGGGGTTGGGTTTTGAGACAGGGTTTCTCTGTGCAGCCCTGGCTGTCCTAGAACTCCTCTGTAAACCAGGCTGGTTTTGACTACAGAGATCCATCTGTCTCTGCTTCCCAAGTTCTGGGATTAAAGATGTGTGCTATCACACTAGGTTACTAATTTTCCAGACCACAAGCCCTTTCCCCTAAAACCTTCATGTAATAGCACCAGGTACCATTTATGGAATGTTTAACACATGTCCTCAAGGAACTATGGAAAATCTTTTTTTTTCTCCTATAATTTCTTCTGCTAATTCTAGGAGTTGAAGAATTTGTAAACTTTTATTTGTTTATTTGGATATGTAGATACTTCTATTTGTGCCTGTGTGCATGCGGTATGCATGTGTGTGTAAGCATGCAGAAGCAGAAGCAGACATTGCTGTCTTGCTCAATCACCTCCCACCTTATTTTTCTTTCTTTTTTAGCAATTAATTTCTAATTAATTAATTAATTTAGTGTAGGTGTGTGTTGGCACACACCTTATGGTATATGTAGAGATCTGAGGGCAACTTGTGGAAGTCAGGCCTCTCTTACCAGTTGGGTCCTGGGGATGTAATTCAGGTCATTAGACTTGGCGGCAAGCACCTTTACCCGCTGAGCCATCCCACCAGCCTCCTCTCCACCTTGTTTTTTGAGATAGGGTTTTTCAGTGAACCCAGAGCTCACTGAGCTTGCTAGGTTGGCTGTCCAGCAAGCCCAAGGGATTCTTTTGCCTGCCCACCCCCCCCCCCAGGACTGGAGAAAGGGAATTCAAACTAGGTTCTCATATCTATAGGGCAAGCTCTTTACAAAACTGAGCCATCTCTCCACTCTGTGATAAACGGTTCATTCTTATTTGTAAATGAAGAAACTCAATCTAGATGAGCTTCAGTAACTGCTGTGGGTAAGTCAGAATGTCTCAGACCTGTAACCATAGTGTATACTTGTAGCTACCACACCATTCTGCTTTCTAGGGGGACTGGTCTGTCAAGTGGGAGGTGCCTGGCCCTGTGAATATCTTACAGCAATTGCAGGAATGCACACTTGCAGCCTTCTGCTGTTATGTTCTAATTTTGTGAGAAGAAACTTCCTCTTTAGTCCAAAGCAAAATCTTTGGGGTTAAAAAATCAGAGTCAATGCTGGTGGTGGTGGGTGGTGGTGGGTGGTTGGGGTGGTGGTGAGTGGTGGTGGGTGGTGGTGGGTGGTTGGGGTGGTGGTGGGTGGTTGGGGTGGTGGTGGGTGGTGGTGGGTGGTTGGGGTGGTGGTGGGTGGTGGTGGGTGGTGGTTGGGGTGGTGGTGGGTGGTTGGGGTGGTGGTGGGTGGTGGTGAGTGGTGGTGGGTGGTGGTGGGTGGTTGGAGTGGTGGTGGGTGGTTGGGATGGTGGTGGGTGGTGGTGGGTGGTTGGAGTGCTGGTGGGTGGTTGGGATGGTGGTGGGTGGTTGGGGTGGTGGTGTATGCTGTTAATCCCAGCACTTGGGAGGTATACAGAGAAACCTTGTCTCAAAAAAAAAATCATAGCTTTGTCGCAGTACCAAGTGGTCTATCTCAGACCCTACGGTGCTATAAAGCTATTCCTGTGGTGCACAATGGTGTCAGACCATGGTTTGGTGATCCCTAACTATGTGGTTTGAGATTGAAGGCTATCTACACAGGCAACTGTGGAGCCACCCTCGGCCTCCTCAGAATCCCTCCCCAGCAGACCCTGTGGCAGCTCCAGACATCCTTGCTTGCAGTAAACATGACCTTGGCCTTCGGCAGCCAACTTGACAATGGCATTTCTGTAAACACAATTGTGTTTTCAGTCTTCAGCATGAATCCTGTTACTGAGATCTAACAGGCAGCAGGTCTCTGTTTACCTGTAAACAGCAGCCCCACTCCCAGGCTAAGAGGTTAGGATGCTATTTGTTTTTATTACTTTACAGTAAGAGGAAAAGATGGTTTGTGACAAGCTGCTACGGTTCGCCTCCCTCTCTCATGTGTGTGTGTGTGTGGGGGGGGAACATAATCTCTCCCACTGTCTCCAGATGCACACATAGATTCTAACCCCGGATGAAGAAAGCAACCAGTGGACCATGGAGCAGCTCTGGGATAACTCTGCAAAATCTGGAGGAAGTCATCTAAAAATAATGTCCGGTGCCACATGGATTTCCTCCCTGTAGGTGGGGATTCTTAAGGAAATCAGGTCTCTGGCCACTGCGGTAGTTGATTTTCTCATTGCTGTGATAGGATGCCGAACACAAGAAACTTGGAAGGCTTTCATTTGGCTCGAAGTTCCGGGTACAGTCCGTCGTGGAGGGAAAGCACGGCTGTAAGAGCTTGAGGTGGCTCGCCACATCGCTCCCAGTCAGGAAGCAGAGGCAGAAATGCTCTGCTAAGGTGTCTTTCTCTATATTACTCAAACCTCAGCTCCAAGGATGGTCTTCTCTACTCGGTTCAACCTTTCTGGAAATATCCTCCTACACACAGACAGACATGTATTTCCATGGTGATTTTTTTATTTTATTTTATTTTATTTATTTATTTTTATTTTTATTTTTTTATTTTTTTGTGTTTGAGACAGGGTTTCTGTGTGTAGCCCTGGCTGTCCTGGAACTCTCTTTGTAGATCAGGCTAGTCTCCAACTCATAGACATCCTCCTGTCTCTACCTGGAGAGTGCTGAGACAACCCCGCTCCATGTTGATTCTTAATCCCATCAAGGTCATCCTCACAGCCTTGCAATCCCTGTGGTGTTCTGCAGTGTAGTCACTTCTAGTGGGAAAAGGACAGGCTTTTAACAGATTTGCATATTTCCGGCTGAAGTCTGTCTGCAATACTTACATGGTTTTGAGTTGTTTTGTTTGGTTTTTATGAGAGCATTCTTTTCTCCCAGAGCTGCATTGCTTAACAGAAAGATTAGCTTATAAAATTTGTAGCTATTTTGTTAAAAAGAAAGAACGAAAAGTTTGTAGTTGTTGGGCTGGAGAGATGACTGGGTGGTACTGAGAGCAGCCTGTTCTAGCAGGGAGTTTGATTTCAATTCCCAGCATGCACACTGGGCAGCTAGAGACTTCCAGTTACTCCAGCCTCTGGGGGTCTTCTAGGCATCCTCCTTGGGCATGCCCACATACGTGGCACATACACACGCATAAATAAAAATAAACATACAGTTATTAAATATAAACTTTAGCGATGGCAAATGCACAGCTTAATTGGCCTTTTCTTCCTCAAAGCTAAGTGATGAGGGATCATGGGTAGGAAAGGTCAGAAGGTTTCACGTGCATATAAAATAGAGACTGTCATGGTAATTTCTCTCATCCCTCTTACCTTTGAGAAAGTAGATAAGACTGAGAAGAGGAAAATGAAGAAAAAGAAATTAATAAGCCAATAAGCTGGGTCATAGCAACAAAAAGTAATACACTATGGTTCAAATATCAAGCTTGAACTTAAAATGAGGATGGTGTGGTGGAGCACACATTTAGTCCCAATACTTGGGAGGCAGAGGCACACAGATCTCTGTGAGTTCAAGGTCAACCTGGTCTACACATCGAGTTCAGGACAGCCAGAGCTACATAGTAAGACCCTGCCTCAAAAAGAAGAAGTAAAAGGAAACAAAAAACACACAAACTTAGAGTAAAAAGGAACATATATCAGGCAAATCCAAACCCAATGAAAGCTAATATATTTACATATATTAACATTCACAAAATTATTTAAGATATAAAGTATCATTAAAAGTAGAGATTGTGCAGCTGGAGAGATGGCTCAGTAGTTAAGAGCAGTGACTGCTCTCCCAGAGGTCCTGAGTTCAATTCCCAACAACCACACGGTGGCTCACAACCATCTATAATGGGATCTGATGTACTCTTTCAGTGTGTGTCTGAAGACAGCTATAGTTTACTCATATAAATAAAAATAAATCTTTTAAAAGAAAGTAGAGATTGTCAAAAATATGATTAAAAACTTAAATCAATAAGAATATAAAATAATAATGAACATTTAATTACATAATATATTATAACATAATATATAATAATAATATATAGTAATATATGTACATATATATGTATATATATTAGTGCAGAGGGTGTGGCTCAGTGGAAAAAAATCTTGTGTAATATAACCAAGGCCTTGGTTGATTCCCCGTATTGAAAAAAAGAAAAAGAAATTCAAATTATGTATGTGTATATATATAAATCTTGTAGTGGCTATTCCTGGTTGTCAACCTAACTATATCTGGAATGAACTACAATCCGGAATTGGAAGGCTCACCTGTGATCTTAATCTGGAGGCTCAGAGATACAAGTTTCTGACTTGGATCTTGGCATGGAGATCTTGAAGCATAGTGGCTATGAATTCCAGAAGATTAAGACAAGGAGATCTCGGAGTTCAAGGTCATCTGGGATTAAAGGTGCAGTGGCACACGCCTTTAATCTGGGCCACACCCTCTGCTGGAGACCTACAGCCTTTAATCTAGGCCACACCCTCTGCTGGAGACCTATATAAGGACATTGGAAGAAGGAAGATTTATTCTCTCTCTTCTTCGCTTGCTTGCCTTTTGGGACTGAGCAACTGCTAGATCCTTGGACTTCCATTCACAGCTGTTGTTGACCATTGTTGGGAGTTGTACTACAGACTGTAAGTCATCAACAAATTCCCTTACTATATAGAGACTACCCATACTTTCTGTTACACTAGAGAACCCTGACTAATACAAATGTTCATTAAAGATTTATTTTTATTCATGTGTGTATGTATGCTTCTTGTGTTTGGGTGCTCACATGTGCCAAAAGAGGATGTTGGGTCTCCTGGTTCTAGAGTTGCAGGTGGTTGTGAACTGTTCTGTGGGAGTGCTGTGAACTGAACTTGGGTCGGGTTCTCTGCCGTAGCCTCTCTCCAGTGTGTGGTATGTTTGTATGTGTGCACATGTGCATCTGTCCATACAAATCTAATGAAAACTGATAGAATTCTAGGGGAGACATGGAAGGTTTCCCTGCCAGTTTGAAAAGTTTCAGCAGATAATTCAGTAATAATAGGTCAAACAAATAAACAAAAATCAGCAAAAGTACAAAAGTTTACAACCACGTAATTAACAAGCTTGAACTAAAGGACATGTAGAAATCTATACTAAACTATTAGAGAATATATGTTCTATTCAATCATAAACTTAACATCTGCAAAACGTGTCTGTTGCTGGCCATACTGTAAGTCTCCAACAAATTGAGAGGAATGGGGGGCTAGTGTAGACAAGTGCTTCTTCACCAACAGGCACACAGGGAATGGGAATTATGGTTTGAGGAGTTTGTGATGGCCCCTAGGGTTCAGCTTTTTGTGCAGACTACACTTTTGGGAGCAAGGATTAGAGTCAGTGTTCTTCTGTCTCAGAATGTAAATTTCAAAAGGAAGGGTTTGTTTGGTTCACAATTTAAGGGGCTGGGGGAGGCTTGGCAGCAGCAGCAGCAGCAGGGAAAAGCAGATCACATTGCATCCACAGTCAGAAAGCAGAGAGACAGAATGTGGACCCAGGGTCTTGATCTCTGCACTTATGATTAGATAACTGTGCAGACAGCACCCATGCAAGGATGCTGTTAGCAAACAGACTGCCTGCTCCCAGGGACCTAGGAGCTGTTTATGTCATTACCTGCCACTCCAGGTAAGCCAGGTGTGTGCTGCAGATAAAAGGGCCCCTAGCAGCCCCAGATTTCTCTCTCTGCCCTCTGTCTCTTTCTTTCTGTCTTCTCTCATATATCTCTCTCTGTTCTCGTCTCCCTGTCTGCATGTCTTTCTCTCTCCCCAATATGTCCACTCCTCTCCCTTCCCCCAATAAGCCTCTTATACCAGATCTGTGGCATGCTATAATTTCTCAGGAGTACACCTTGGCGCACAGCCTGCCAAAGGTACCATCCCCCTTGCTCTCATACTTATCCTGCCATTTGTACAAAGTCTTTGTACTTTCCACATACGTATGAGTGCTGGCATATGTGTTGATCGTGGGCTCCCTCATTATCCAGCCTCACAGCTTCATTTACTTGATCGTTATCTGTACCTACCAATGGCACCTGCCTAATGATATCCAATGATATCCTACTCTCTTCATTTTACAACTGAGACTCCAAGGTTCAGAGAGGCCATGGGTTTTAACCAAATCCTTTACTCTACAAGCGTCCTATCCCAGGCTCTTTCAAGCGACATCTGTATTTTTCTATTCCTCCTTACAACTAAGACGCATTCCCCCTCTGCTATGGTCTTCAAACTTTGTTTATTTTCATCAAAATGTATCTGTTCTGGTTAACATTGGTCAAACACCTTTGTGCCAAGACACAGAATTGAAGCGATCAATTTAATAACTAAGCTGTTTCCTCCCCTAGGTTGTAATGCGAACCCCCAGGGGGTGGGATGGGAGACCTCTTCACAGCTGTAGGTGTTTGTGGAGGAGCTGGCTGTAGAGGGAGAACGGAAGGGATCAGGTCACTTGGGGATAAGCCTTCCTGAAGCATCCAAAAGATCCTGCTTTGGAGATCCTGGGGGGTCACTGATGTTGCAAAGCCCCAGGCCCAGTAGGCCCTCCTCCCTCCCTTCCCTTCCCCTCCTCTCCAGGAAGCTCAGTCCTCAGCTAGACAGCTCTGATACCCAATACCCAGCCCAGAGCAGCTAGCTCTCTGGCGGATGGTGTCGGTGATCTCAGAGGGTGAAGAAGATGAGTCAACAGTCCTCAGAGACCTTCTGGCCTGCAATCTGAGAAAGGGCTTAGGAAGAACAAAGCAAAGAGGAGAGTGTAACCAAGAACTATCTCTTTATTGCTTTTGGGTTGTTTAAGGGGGTTTTAAAGGATTAAGGCTAAAGAAATGTTGACTGTAGGGAGAGGAGAGGGTGTCAGTTGAACAGAATAGGCCTTTGTGCTGACGAAGAGGAGCAGGGCATTTGAGAGAAAATCTCCATGGCCAGGGCAGCTCTCATGGGGAGGGACTGGAAATTAAACTGAATAGAAATGCCAGGTTCCAAGCCTGAGAGAAAAGGTGAGATAGAGGGAGGTCTTCACCAGTTATAGATGGGAAGGCCCAGACTAGATTCCTGGGCTCTTTTTCTGGTCAATCTCCTTAGGTCTTTCTGTTATTTTACTTATTGTTATTGTGTGCATACGATAGGGGGAGGCACATGTGGACGCTAGAGTGCCTGTGTAGCTATCAAAAAACAGCTTTGTGGAGTCATTTCGACACCAAGAGTGGGCTGTGCCCAGGCAGATCAGAATGTTGTACTGACACTTGCAGAAAACTGAGGGGTCAGAGTGAGTTCTGGCCAGGTTTGGTGACTAAGGTTTGCATCACAGATAGGAAGGAGGCTGAGGCAGGGGGATTGAGAGTCAAGGCCTGCCTGGGTTACTGACTGAGTTCAAGGCTAACATAGGCAACTGAGTGAGACACTGTATCAGAATAAAGCCTAAAAAGAGGGCTGGTGATGTAGTTGGGCATGTGAAAGACCCTACATTCAATCACTATATACTAAGACAAAAAGACAGTTCCAATAGGTCATATAAGACCTTCCTAGGGCACATGTCATAGTTAAGTTTTGTTTTTTTTCTTCTTCTTCTTTTTTAACCTTCTGATTTTGTAATTTCTTCTTCCCTGTGTGACTTTCTTTCACTGCCTGAGCCTGCATCCCTCTGACCATCCTCTCATTACCCTGCTTCTTCTGCATTCATGTATTGCCCTCTTATCCTCTGGAGATATTTTCCTCTTATAGATACTGTGAGTACAATCCCCAACACCCCCCATGAATACAGGACCAGGAGGGGATTTCCAATGAGGAGAAATGTCCTTGCCAACCCCTTCTCCGTCCCACCTGCTTCACACCCACAGTCAAAGACCTAAGAACAGATAAAGGCTCAGGGCAAAAGAATGATTTATGCTCTTCTTTCAAGTGAACAGCCTCAAAAAGCCCAATAATACTTTCTATTTTTATCCTTTACCAGATGTTATGTTACCATCCTTTCTGCAAGCCTGCCAGGTATATTTCCTCTGTGGGGGAATCCACCCTAGGAATTGAGGTGGCAGGTCTTGTGTGTGTGTGTGGGGGGGATGCCCGTCCACATTCATCCTTCTTTAAAAGCTATATAGAATGGTGAGGATGTGGCTCAGTTGGTAGATACTCACTTAGCAGGCACAAGGCCTTGAGTTCAGTCACTAGCACTACATAAAACTAGTCATGGCAGGAAATGCCTATAAACCAGGCAGTAGGGAAGTAAAGAAAAAGAGGAGCAGAAGTTAGAGGTCATAGGTCATAGGCTGGGCTATGCTCAGTGGGTAGAATGCTTGCCTGGTATGCCATGGACCCTGGGCTTAAACCCCAGTGCCACACAAACCCAGTGTGGGGACACTGACCTATAATCCCAGCACTAAAGCGGTGCAGACAGGAGAATGAGAAATTCAGGGTTCTTCTCAAGGATGCAGTAAGCGTGAGGTCAGTCTCAGCTGTGTGAGACCCTACCTCTAAGGAAAGGGAGTGGGGAAAAGACAAGGGAAAAGGGTAGGAAAGGGGGGAGAGGAGGAGGGAGGGGAGGTAAGAAGGGAGAGAGGAGAGAGAAGGAGGGAGGGGAGGGGAGAAGGGAGGTAGGAGAGAGGAGTGGGGAGGGAGGACAGAGGAGGAGGAGGGGGAGAGGAGAAGGGAGGGAGGAGAGAAAGGAGGGGAGATGGGAGGGAGGACAGAGGGGAGGGAAGAAGGGAGGGAGGAGAGAGGAGGAGGAGGGAGGGGAGGGGAGAAGGGAGGGAGGGGGAGGAGAAGAGGAGGGAGGAGAGGGGATGGGGAGGGGAGGAGGGAGAGAAGGAAGAGTGGAAGGAAAGAGGGGAGGGGAGGAGGGAAGAGGGGAAGGGAGGAGAGGGGGGTGAATGGAGGCTGTGCAGAACACTCTGTTGCTCAGCCCTGCTGCTAGGAAACTGGAGATGATGGTGATTAACATCCCTCAGTTTTCTAATGAAAAGCTATGGAAGGAGTTCAGAAATCTATGATTCTCATTCCTTTGATGACAAGTACATTTAAATTACCAGAAATGTTTTGGTGATTGAAATGTTCTATTATTTTTAAAATTTATTGTTGTTATTATTATTACTACTATTTTTGAGAGAGTGTGTGTATTTGTGTGTGCACATGCACATGCACATGTAGAGATCAGAGGACTACTTTTAGGAATAGGTTTCCTCTTTCCACTGTGAGTTTGGAGATTAAGCTCAAGTCTGCCAGCTTAACAACAAGAACCTTTACCCACTGAGCCACTCTGCTGGCCCAAAGCATACGTTCTTACCCATGATGCACACTGGAATCAGCCAAAGAAATTTAAAAACTTAATTTCACATAAATACCTTTCCAGCCTGAAAAATTCTGATCCCATAATTCCGAGATAGAGCTTAGCTATTTTTCTCTTATTTTCACTTAACTCCCAGAATGATTCCTGATTGATTGACAGAGCCACTGGCATAGATCTCCTGGCTTGTATTGCCAATACAAAGCAAAATGGATGTATCTAGTTATTATCTCATTATTAAGTTCACCCGAACAACCGCAATTACCAAAGAGGATAAGCCCTGACAGCAAAAAGAAACCCATAGACTCCCTTCATAACCTGATCTGCTCCCAGAACATAGGTGAGGTTTCAAGTTGCCACAATCCAGCGCCAAAGACAGTTTGCATTCAAACACAGAGGGTTTAATTATACGCCACAGCAGAAATGGGCTTTTGTTTTGTTTCTGGTTGGATGCTTGGTGGGTTGGTTGCTTGGAGTTTTTTGTTTGTTTGTTTGTTTTGTTATGTTTTTTCTTTTAGACAAGGTCTCACTGTGTAGCCCGAGCTGAACTGGAAATTGTTTTGTAGACCAGGCTGGCCTTAAAGTCACAGAGATCCACCTGCCTTTGCCTTTGACTCTGCCTCCTGAGTGCATACTGCTACTACTACTAATAATAATAATAATAATAATAATAATACCTTAATATGTGCATAATTAAATGTTATTTTCAGGAGCCAATTCTGGCCTTCTACCTTGATGAGGCAGGGTCTCCCTTGTTTCTGCTGCCACAGTGTACACCAGGATAGCTCTCCCACAGACTCCCAGTAATTCTTTATTCTCTCCCTCCCATCTCAGCCTAAGAGTGCTGGGACGGATCACATATACCTGCCCTACATCTACCTTTTTCAACTAGTTCCAGGGACTGGACTGAGACCTTTAGTTTTGTGTGGCTAGCACTTTTATCTCCTTAGTTACCTTCCTGGGTCCTACGGAAAATGTTTTAAAAGTACAAATCATGGCAGAGGGATTAGCTATGGTTCAGCAGCAGAGCACTTGCCTAGCGTATGAAAGGTCGTCAGTTTGATCCCAGCACAGGGGGAAGAAGGAAGAGAGAGATGTCAAGGAAAGAATAAGATACAAACAACACAAAGGAAGAGAAACCACTCAGTATAGGATGCAAGCATGCAGATTCTCAGTTTTGTTTGGTCCGTGTGACAATAGCCTTGGAATCAGTAAGAGCGGTGACAAAGGTCTAGAATTTGAGGTGGATGGAGCTAAGCTGAAGGGACCAGATCTTCAGGAGACATCTTAAAGAACAGGCTGCAGGTTGAGGCGGGGATGGGGAGAGTGTGCTTTCAGTTCACTGTGGCTGAGACTAACAGGAAACCATGAGATAATGAGAGTTCGACTCTGCCCCCTGTATCTCTTTGTTACGAAGCTTTGAGACATTGATGAACACATCAACCTCAAAAAGGAACTTGAAGAGAAAATTACTGGGATGGTACAGAGGTGAACAGAGTCCTCATTTAGGATGGGGTGTATAGGCCTACATGTTTTGTGTCAGGAAGTGTCAAAGGAATTAATACTCTGGTTTGTCTCTAAAATGTTTAATTTTGCTTTACTATGTTCTGAGTGCTTTGCCTGCATTATTTATGTGTACCACTTGCAAGCCTGGTACCCATGAAGGCCAGAAGAAGGCATCAAAACCCATGGAACTGCAGTTACAAATGGTTGAGAACTGCGGGGGACACAAGGAATTGAGCCCACGTTCTCTGCAAATGCAACAAATAGTCTTACCACTGAGCCAACACTCTAGCCCCTCAGCCCGCCTCCATAGCTAGTCTGGAAGTCAAAAACCACATGTAACTAAGAAAGTTGCATGTAACATAAAGAACCATTAGCTACATTGGGGCCTATTGGTTGCAGTGCAAAAAAGGGGAGCAAAACTCAGCTGCAGACCCAGCAACTGTTGTCAGCAGGCTACAGCTATGCATCTAAGAGAAGACATGCAAACCTGCTGTAATGCCGGCGCATGCCTGCAATCCCAGCACTTGGAGAGGGGATGCAGGAGGACCAGAGGTTCAAGGTTATTCCTGATTAGGGAATTTGAATTTAGCTTGGGCTACACAAGGACCTGTTTCAAAAAGAAGAGAATGGGGAGCTGGCCAATGGCTTAGCCAGTAAAGGCACTTGCTACTGGGGCTAAGCACCTGAGTTCCATTCCCTGGACTCACTTACTTAATAGAATAGAACGGACTCCTGCAAATTGTCCCCCACTTTCTACCCCCTAAGACAAAACCACCATAAACAAATGAGTGTATAAAAAAATTTTTTTTAAAAACAAGGCAACACAACAGAAAGTGATGTCGGAAATAGCCTCAAAAGCGGTTCGCAGGGGCTAGAGAGGTAGCTGAACAGCTAAAAGCACTGGGTGCTTTTCCAGGGGACCTAGGTTCCATTCTCAGCACACACATAAGACCTACATGCCTCATCCTAGTATACGAGACAACAATCTGCTGGCTACAACTCCAGTTCCAAACAACCAATGCCCTCTTCTGGCCTTTGAGGGCAATACATAAATGTGGTACACACCCATGCGGGCAAAACACATACCTAACATAAAAAAGAAGCACATCTTTGAAAAATGCAGTTTGCATAGAGGACGTGCCTTCCCATCTTTTTCTTTTATTATCTTTCAACATTGTTAGCCTCAACTGAGTGTATAGTGGAACATGCCAGTCATCCCTGTGCTTGGAATGTACAGGTAGGAAGACTGAGAATTTGGGGCTAGCCTAGACTACAAGTTGAGATATTGTCTCAAAAAGAACAAACCAAAGAAAATTCAATACAAAACTTACAGCCCTATCTACTACTTGGTCAGCAAGTCCAAATAGCACATTCGAGTGTAGTAGATGTTATCTATAGAACTCAGAAAAGGCCCACAAAGCATCTGCCTCTTTTGTGGAGTGGAGCTTAGAAGAGCAACTTTATGTACTTAAGCCACAGGGTGCAGAGGCTTCCCTGGAGTGCCAGCCCTGGACTTTCATGAGCGCTGTGTCCTGATCCCCTCTTTGTGTATATTATTAATTCACCCAAATGACTTGCTGCTTCCAGTTCAACAGATCAGCATAGTATCAATAGTACCAAGATATCAGAGGACTCAGATCTCCTTGGTCTATCTTATGGCAGACATTGAGACACCTCGTGGATCCCTGAAGGTGTGCTGTGGACCTTGTCAGATGCAAGCACAGTGGTGCTTCTGGTCCTTAAAAATTAGTATGGAGGTACCTTTTTTCCCTAACTGAGTCAGTAGCTGCATATTAGATGTTAGGAACTACATACACAGCCACACCTCTGTACTCACGCAGTATTGGTTCCAGGACTCCAAATGGATACCAAAATCATGGATACTCAAGTCTCTTGTGTGCAATGGTGCACTGATTGCACATGACATATCACCTTCTCTGTACTTTAAATCATCTCTATTTTACTTCTAGTAAGTGCTGCTTATATAGTTTTTTTTTTTTAAGATTTATTTATTTTATGTAAGGACACTGTAGCTGTCTTCAGACGCACCAGAAGAGGGCATCAGATCACTTTACAGATGGTTGTGAGCCACCATGTGGGTGCTGGGATTTGAACTCAGGACCTTTGGAAGAGCAGTCAGATGCTCTTACCCACTGAGCCATCTCTCCAGCCCGCTTATATAGTTTTTATGCTGTATTGTTTATGGGATAATAACAAGAAAAGGACTGTGCATGTTCATATCAGTACAGACACTCTTGACCTACCTATATAATTTTTTATTCACGTTTATAGGGGGACACATGACAGTATGTAGAAGTCAAAGTTGTATTCTCTTCTTCCACCATATAAGTTCATGTCCTTGGGCTTGGCGGCAGGTGCCTTTCTTCTCCCTGAGTCATCTCAATGGCCACTAACTACATTTTTAATCTGTGGCTAGTTGAATCCACAAATGACGAACCTATTTTTATAGGAGGACCACTGCAGCAATTTCCATTTTTAAAAAATAATTACTATTTCTAGAACCACAATGTAATTGGATTCACCATTTGATAAATTGTATGTAAATTTATGGCCAGTACCCAGGATGTCTGCCTTCTACATGGGCAAAATGAAGTGGGGTTTCACCAACACCACAGTTGACTTCAGACTTGTAGTGATCTGCCTGCCTCTGCCTCTAGGTGCTGGGATCTGAGGTGCACATGGTTACTGAAGTCTTTAGAGGTGGTTCTCATAGCTATTCTTCAGGAATGTGGTATGCTGGTAGAGAGGGTAAGTTTCATTGGCTTCCATTGGGTCCATCTTGGTCTTTATCCCGTACCTTCAAGACTAGGGACGTAACTACACAAGTGACCCATGCATTTGTCAGGGGCAGCTGTAAGGGAAAATGACTTGAGACTGGATGTTATCACCAGTCCTGTACCTTTTCTTATATCCCACTCCCCTCTTCTCTTTCCTTCCTTTTTCTTTTGATAGTTGTAAAAGATTTGAACTTGCCTTGGTACAATGGGTCATGACTTTAATCCTAGCACCTGGGAGACAGGTGGATTTCTGTGAGTTCGATGTCAGATTAGTATACATAGCAAGTTCCAAGCTGGCAGGGGCCATGTCGTGAGACCCTAAAGGAGGGAGCACCACATAAACTAGGCCAGCACCAGTGACGGGGATGGGGGATTGGAGGGGCAGAAGGGGGCTAGGGAAATGACTCAGTAGGTAAAATGAGCCATGTATTCATTAAGACCTGAATTACCCCAGCAGCCACAGAAAAAGCTAGGTGTAGTGATTTGTATCTAGGTCTAAACAGGCAGATCTCTGGAGCTCAAAGGGAAATCAGCAAGCTTCATGTTCAATAAGAGATCCTGGAGAGAGAGAGAGAGAGAGAGAGAGAGAGAGAGAGAGAGAGAGAGAGAGAGAGAGAGAGAGAATAACAGAGGAAGACACCTGATATCTATCTTTTGCCTCACACATGCAGGTACACAGTCCCACACGTACCTACACACAAGTCAAAATTTAAAGGAGTTGTTTGGAGTCATTCCTCAACTACATAGTGAGTTTGAGGCTAGCCTGGTCTACTTGAAACCCTGTCTCAGAAAATAAAAAAAAAAGATATACACAACACTGCTTTGCAACCCAGCAGCTAGGAAAAGGCAAGTATCATTCACAGTATCATCTGTGAGGCTCAGTTTCTTCATCCAACATATGAAGAACTAGGAAGCAAGAAAATGAAATGTGAGCAAGGTTTAGGTAGAGAGGGCAAAAGAGGTTTTGCCTCAAGCATGCTGTGGTCCACCCTGGTCTGAAATCCTTTCAGAAACTGGGTTTCTAGAAAGCTTTGTTTGTCGTGGGCCCGGGGCGTGGCAGAGGCAAGAGCTACAGGTGCGGAGATGGGGGTGGGGTGGGGGAGCCAGGAGGAAGCTTTAGGGGAACTTTAGCATCGTGCTGGCGCCGAATCTCCCCCGGTGGCCGCTCCTCCTGGAGGTCTGGGCGGGGCGCTCCTCCCCGGGGCACGAGCTGCCAGACTCCCCTCCCGGTGCCTGAGGCCAACCCCCGGGGAGACTACAGAGCAGAAGGGATTCAAAGGAGCCTTTTCAGGTACAGGTGTGTGCATTCCGGGCCTGACAGCCGCCTCCCCGCCTGCTCTCCTGGCCGTTTGTCCGAAGGCGTTCTGCTAAAGAAAGCCGCCTTGTTTAGCGCAGTTGCCAACCCGGGCTTCCTGCCCGCTTTCCGCGGGAGCTCGAGCTGGCCGTGTCTCTGTGCCTTCAAGCCCATCGCATCCTCATCGCTTCGGTGAGAAGGTTTAGACCTATAAGAGGCGGCGGAGGGAAAGACCTCAGCCTCTGCCCACGTAAGCCTGAGTCCCTATCTAAGGGTAGTCCCCAAAGTAAAGTCGGCTCCAAAAGCTGGGACCCCAGCCAGCACGAAGGGACTAGGGACGCAGGCTTGGACCGTCCTTAGGAAGACGAGTTCCCCATCCAGCCTCTAGGTGGCAGGACTCTTCCTGAGACGCCAGAGAAATAACGCTGGGCATAGGCCTCAGAAGGGGCGTGGGCAGGAGAAGCCTGGAAGACAGAGAACATTTTAGTTCATTTCCAAGTTGATTAAGTTTCCATAGGTGTTAAGGGTTTAGCATCTAAGGAAGGCATCGCAGTGGGGCAGAAAAGCCATGGTCCCAAATCAGGATTCATGGTTGCAGCTAGTGTTAGCAGGCGCTCTCCTCCCAATTCATTGAATTCTTAAGGCACGCCCCTTTTCTCTTTCCCTTCTTTCTTCCCTCACTTCCTCAATCTTCTATAGGGGCAAAACTGCATAGGAGGGAATGCATAGATGAATAAGGAAGCGTCATCTCTCCCCTCCTCCAAATACACTTCTCCAACTTAACTCACAGCCTAGCTAAGCAACCCCTGCTCCCCCCCCCCCCCCCGTTGTCTGGGAAATGAATTTTATAAGCAGAGAATGAAAACATAAGTGCTCTGTGTTTATAACTCCGTACTAAGTTTTACTAAAGCTCAAGGAAAGTAAGTCTTCTGGGAGAGTTAAACGAGGTTTCCTAGGAATATTGGGTCCGGATGAAGGAGCAGGTTTTTTGAAAGGTGCTGGAAATTTCCAACAGTGGAGAGAAACATAGACCACCAGGCTGGACCGTATTTTTAGAAGAACATCACCGTCTTCAGGGGTGTACGTGTCCATACTGACAACAAAAAAGAATCATCACAACACTAAAGCTAATTAGAACAGATTGTAAAACATACCCGGGAAGTCTGGTGAAGCAGATCCTTGAGTAGAGCGTTTGCAGTGCACAGAGTCCTGAGTTCCATCCCCAGCGCTGCCTAAACCATATGTACTGGTGCATGTAGAGAGAACTCAGGAGGCAGAGACTGAAGGATCAATTATGGAATGCTGAGGCCTGGAGAAATAGTCTCCCCCAAGGAAGAGCACACTAATTGTTTATGCCATACCAAATGTCAACCCTGAAAGCATACATACAAGTAACACGAAGACTAGGCAGGTTATATTCAGGTGTGTGTGTATGTGTGTGTGTGTGTGTGTGTAAATATATATATATATATATATATATATATATATATATATATATATATATATGAAATGACAACAAACAAAAGCCCACGTCCCCAGTGACACACTTGCTCCAAC
Organism: Tokudaia tokunoshimensis; assembly: GCA_036184795.1. Classification (NCBI taxonomy): domain Eukaryota; kingdom Metazoa; phylum Chordata; class Mammalia; order Rodentia; family Muridae; genus Tokudaia; species Tokudaia tokunoshimensis. The sequence continues at coordinate 91,763,538 of BTHU01000002.1, read as the reverse complement.
AAGGCCACACCTCCTAATAGTGCTACTCCTTAGGCCAAGGGTATTCAGACCACCACAAATAGCAAAGAACATTCTGGAAAGACATAAAAACACATAAACTTCATTATGTAAATGTATCACATGTATATTCTGAATACAGAGCACAATGAAAACAGAATGACTGTTTAAGGTAATTGCAAAATAATGTTGCTGTCATACTCCAAATTACAAAAAGGCTCCATTTTTTCTTCCAGTTTCCCTTATAATTGTAATATCCCTCTCCCCTCCCCCAAGACAGGGTTTCTCTGTGTAGCCCTGGCTGTCCTGGAACTCACAGAGATCTGCTGGCCTCTGCCTCCTGAGTGCTGGGATTAAAGGCATGTGCCACCTCTGCCTGGCATAACTGTAATTTTTAAAATAATTTATTTATTTTAAAGTATCAAGAATTTTCTCTCTCAAAGGCTGGTCATGGTGTAATACCTTTAATCCTAGCTCTTTGAGGCAGAAACAAGTGAATTTCTGAGTTTGAAGCTAATCTGGTGAATTCTGGGCTAGTCATGGATTTATAGTAAGACCCTGTTTTTAAAAATGGAAGGAAGGAAGGTAGTTGGGATGGAGAGATAAGTCAGTGGTGCTCTTCCAGAGGACCTAAATTCAATTCTCAGCATCCACAGATGCTCACAATTGTCTGAAACTCCAGTTCCAAGGGATCCAATCCCCTCTTCCGGCCTCTCTGGGCACTGCGTGTACATAGTACACAAACGCATGCAGACAAAACATGCTCGGACATCAAAAAGTAATAAAATGAAATAATTTAAAATGTTTTTAAAGGAATACTCTTTCTCTCCTTCTTTAAAGAGTTGACTTTTTATCCTACCATGTCTTTAGACCAGAGTCTGAACTAGAATCGAGGTTGAAACTGCAGGCAGAGAGTTGCACATGGTGGCGCAGTCCTATAATCTGTGCCCTCTGGAAGGCTAGAAAGGGAATCACTAGTTTGAGAACAGCCTGGACCACAAAGAGATTCAGGCCACTCCAGGCTACTTGGGCAGTTGTCCCAAACAACAAAACCAAAAGCAAACAACAGCAACAACTCAATAGACATTAGATACACTTAGCCCTGGTGCTGGGGAAGAGAGGGAGGGAGGGAGGGCAAGGGAGGAGGAAAGGAGGAGGGAAAGAGGGAAGGAGGAAGGGAGAGAGGGAGGGAGAAAAGAAAGGAGGGAGGAGGGAGGGAGAGGAAGGAAGAAAGAGGGAGAAAGGAAAGGGAGGAGAGAGGGAGGGAGGGAGGGAGAAAAGAAAGGAGGGAGGAGGGAGGGAGAGGAAGGAAGAAAGAGGGAGAAAGGAAAGGGAGGAGAGAGGGAGGGAGGGAGGGAGAAAAGAAGGGAGGGAGGAGGGAGGGAGAGGAAGGGAGAAAGAGGGAGAGAGGAAGGGAGGAAAGAGGGAAAAAGGGAGGGAGGGAGGGAGGGAGAGAAGAGGGAGCAAGGGAGGAGAGAGAGAGGGAGGGAGGGAAGAGGGAGGGAGGAGAGAGGGAGGAAGGGAGGGAGGGAGGGAAGAAGGAAGGGAGAGGGAGGGAGGGAAAACAGACTTTGTCCTGAAATCCTTTATTCCCATTACTGCAGAATGTAACTTAATTTGAGGAAAGGGCTATTGCAGATATAATAGGCTAAGCTAAAATGAAGTCATTGCATTGCAATAGGTCCTTAGTTCTGATGGGTGACTTTGTGTGAACGTCATATGGGGCTGGAGAGATGGTTCAGTGGTTAAGGTGCTTGCTGCTCTTCCAGAGGACCTGTAGTAGGTCCCAGCTCTGGTGTCAGACAGTTCACAGTTTTCTTTATCTCCAGCTCCAGGGGCTCCAACTCCCTCTTCTGGCCTCTGTGGGCATACACAAACATGATATGTGTATATACACATACATAAATAAAGATAATTGTGTTTGTTTGGTTAGTTTTTGTTTTTTGAGACAGGGTTTCTCTGTATAGTCCTGGCTGTTCTGGAACTCACTCTGTAGGCCAAGCTGAACTTGAACTCAGAGTTCTGCCTGCCTCTGTCTCCCAAGTGCTGGGATTAAAGGCACATGCCACCACACAGGACTAAAATTTCCCTTGTTTTAAACCACTTAGTGAGTGATACTTTATTCTGGGATCAATAGGAAATTCTAAAGAGAGAGAAGTCCTGGCCAGGCATTATTTGAATAAAATTCTCCAAAGTTTACTAACCAACAGGTATGCGATTTTTAAAAATATTTTATGTTTTATTAATTTTATTTTATGTACATATGTATGTGGATATATACATACGTACATATAATGTGTGTGTGTGTGTGTGTGTGTATACCTCCTGAAAATAGGAACCTTGGAAATCCAAAGAGATGTTGAACCCCCTGGAACTGGAGTTGTGAGCTGCCTTGTGTGTGCTGAGAACCAAATCAGGGTCCTCTGCAAGAGCAATAAGTGCTCTTAACCACTGAGCCATCTCTCCAGCCCCATAGTTATCTTTGTTTTATTATTTTATGTGTATAGATGTTTTGCCTACATTCATGTCTGTGTATTGTATGCCACGTAGTGCTTGCAGAGGCCAGAAGCGGGCATCAAGTCCCCTGGGACTGGAGATACAGATGTTATGAGCCTCCCTGTGGGTGCTAGGACTGAACCCCAGTCCTCTGAAAGGCTTCAAATGCTCTTAACAGCTGAGCCATCTCTCTAGTCCCAAGAATGCAATCTTTAATGGAATCATTCAAATCATGTATGTATTTACTTATTTTGAGACAGAGTCTCCCTTTGTTGCCCAGGCTGGCTTTAAATCCTAGTCTCAGTGACTCTCCCGTGTCAGCTTCCTCAGAAGTACTAGGAGTACAGTCATACACTACCCTGCCTAGCTATTCAACTTGATTTTGTTGTTGTTTTGCTTTTAGACAGGGGCTCATGTATCTTAAGCTGATCTCAAATTCACTACATAGATGAGGATAACCCTGAATTTCTGCCCCTACTGCCCCCATCCTCTGCAGAGCTTAGATTACAGGTGTGTACTACCATATCCAGTTTATGTGGTGCTGGGGATGGAACCCAGGATGTCATGAGTGCTAGCCAAGCCCTCTACCAACTGAGCTACAACCTCAGCCCCCAATTTGTGTTTTTAATGAAAAAGTATTTGGTAGTAGAGGTGGGCACATCTGTTAGCAGACATTTGAAGACCGCTGAGCCTTCCCTCTCTACAGCCCCTCGCCCCAACTTGTCCCCTGGTTTCCCCTCAGAAGACCAAAAGTCAACTTGGCTGGCTTCCCAGCCAGCTGCCACCCCAGGGAAAGCCACCCAAGCTTGCTTGCTACGTTGGAGCTGGGCTTAGCAGTAGAAGAAACTGGTCCCCTCCCCAGTAGCACCAGAAAAACAAGGCAGGACTGGGAGAATGTAGGGTTTACTAGTCAACCAGTGTGCTCACACTAACTGAATTTACAAGGTTTTAATCTCAGTTTGTACAGAAGAACATGGGCCGTGGAAGGGAGAAGGCCCTTTATGCTAATTTTATTTTGTGTCTTAGAGGAGTGAGCGAATCACATGGAGGTCACAGGATAGGTTTTAGGAATTGGTTTTCTCCTTCTACCTTAATGGGTACTGGAGATTAAAATCAGATAGTCAGGCTTGGGAGCAAATACCCTATCCCACTGAGGCATCTCACTGACCCCTCTCTGTTGTTTTATAACCTTCCTTAGGATGAAGGGAAGACTGGGCATGGTGGGGCAGGCCTGTAATCCAGTCCTTTGGTGGTGGAAGCAGGGGAATTGCAAGCAGAGATATCCTCGGGTACACAGAATTCTAGGCCAGGCTGGGATAGAGGAGGCCCTGACTGTAAGGGGGAGGGAACATATGTGTGGTAACATCAAGGATTCAAGTTCAGCAGGATGCTCCGTGCTCCAACCCAGCCTCCTCTCTCAGCCAGCTGGAGCAGGTCTCGCCAAGCTCCTCCATCCTGGAGTTTCAGTTCTGCCACTAGGCACTCACATATCTGGAATATTCTTCCCAATTTATAAGTGCCGCCTCCACCCAGCTCCTGGCGGGGAATAGCTAGAGGAACTCTCTAAGCAGTGTCCTGTTTTTTCTGCCCCAAGTTCCAGATAGGGGATACTTTAGGGAAAAATAAGGAAACTGAGCCACTCATGTATTCATTCAAACTTTGCAGGAATAAGGAAATTCTTATTCCTCCCCATAGGAGTGTTCCATCCTTCAGAAAGCCTGGGTGAGCTGGCAAAAGGGGCAACAAAGACAAGAAAAACACAAATAAAAATCAGAAGGGGGCAGGCAATGTGTGAGAAGCGGAAGCTGGAGGAGACCTGCTGCTAGAGCTGAAGCTTCCTTGGCTCCGGGTGCTAGAGGACTCTGAGCCTGGGATCCTATAAAGACTCTAGTTCAAAGCCAAGAGGAAGACTAGAGACCCCCTTCTCAAAGCTGGACCTCTGCCAAGGGCCACACCTTAATGAAAGAGAACTAGAAGAAAATCCCATACAGGAGGAGAGGGGGTGTGTGGGAACGAGATCACTGGGGCCTTGGCTCCAGGTAGCATGGAGGCTTTTTTTTGTTTTCAATTTAAAAAATCTTGTGTGTGTGTGTGTGTGTATGTGTGTGTGTGTGTGTGTGTGTGTGTGTGTGTGTGTGTGTGTATGCTTGTGCACGTACCCTTAAGTAAAAGTCAAAATATGGGAGTGAGCCCCACTCCTTCCAGCATAGGTTCCAGGGATCTAACTCAGACACCTTTGTATGAAGAGCCATCTCAGCAGCCCTGCTCTGGGAAGTCTTTTCAGAAAACTCATAGCCAAGCTCAACCCACATTTCTCCTTCTCTCTTCTCTCCCTTCCCCTCCCTTTGTCTCTCCTCCTCTAGTCTCCTCTTGCGTCCAGGGCTTGCTGCATCATCCATGCTGACCTCAAACCCGGCTGCACTCCCAGCTTAAGGGGTCTTCCTGCCTCAGCCTCTTGGGTAGCTGGGACTACAGTCACTCCCTAGCAGCTTCCACACTGCCTTTGTCTTTCTCTTGGGATGAAGAAAGAGCTGTGCCTTTTGCAATGATTCTGAGTCCCACAGAATAGAAGCTCAATCTCCAAATTTGTGTTAATGGAATTTAGAGGTAGGATTCATTAGGAGGCCATTAGCATTAGATGAGATCATGAAGGTGGGTCCCTCATAATGGTGGGCTGGTATTAGTGCTTCTCTCTCTCTCTCTCTCTCTCTCTCTCTCTCTCTCTCTCTCTCTCTCTATCTTTTTCTTTCTTTCTTTTGAGACAATGTTTCACTTTGTTACCCAGACTGGCTCTGAATCCAGGTTGATCCTCCCACCCCGTACTTTCAAACACCACGATCCTGAGTATGAGTTGCCCTGTAGGTCAGATTTCACCAAGCTTCAATTCTCTCCTTTCTCTATTCACAATGCTCCTCCCCTGCTTTGCCCTCCTCCCCAACCACCTTTAAACCTTCCTTAGCGCCCAAATGTAGCCTGCTTAGAGGTATGAGCTGCTGTGAAACGTGCCCCTGAAGGCTTGTGGCTTCTGTCTGGAAAAGCATGTTTACCGCAGTCTTCTGGGTCACTTATTGGAAACATATTGGACCTTGGCTAGTTTGGGTTGTCTCAGAACGGTGTGTTTGCCTGTTTCTTAGCATCCCATGTAGCCTGGGCTGGAGTTGAATTCATCATATCCTGAACTCTCGATCCTCCTGCCTCTACTTCCCAAGTGCTGGATTATCGGTGTGTACTGTACTTCTGTGGTGCTTGGGATCAAACTTGGAGCTCCCTGAAAACTAAACATGCCTTCAATCAACCAAGCCCTAGCCCCAGCCATATTTGTGTTTTTCAACCCTGACTATCTGAATCCTGAAGGCATGGAGAGTCCCAGAGAGTTCACTTCTCTCAATGGACATGCAAATCACTCACCCCAGCCAAGGTCACTTCTCTTCGCTTCTTACCTGCTCAAGCCTGTTTCTCTCTCCCCACCTCCTAACTGGTTTTGCCCTTCTCCGCATCAGGCCTTCCATTTCTCTCCAGGGCCCTTCTTACATCACAGTGTTTTCTCAACTCCTTCGAGGTGTTGGTTTATTTTTCTTTTTCATGTCTGTTGAAATTTTGATGAGCTCTATCAAAATGTGAAGGCTTTTCAATGGACCAAACCAAAACCACAACCACAACCAAACCTATGACAAACAATTTCCTCACACTCACAAACAATTCTAATTATCCCTTCCAAAGGAATATTCATATAGTGAATATTCCCAGTGATACTTCAATAGAGTGTGTTCCTGTATATATGCATATGTACATATTGATATAATTTATGTATACATTTATGTATATGTGTATACTTATGTATAAATATGTATATATGTATAATGCATTTAGGGGGTAAAAACATTGCTAAATATTTAAATGCCCTTCAGGAGGGGAATGTCTGAATGGTGATACTATGCATCCCTGAGAAAGAATGAAGTAGGTCAGTGAGGTCCAAGGTAACAGTGTGTGTGCAGAGAAGGTAGCAGACCACTGCTACTAATCTCATTTACATACATAAGCAAATCATTGCAGCTAGAGTGGACAACTTGCTCAACAAAAGCACTTGTTTCTAAAGCCTGTCTCCCTTAGAAACCACGGTGGAAGGAGGGAACCAGTTCTGAAAGTTGTCCTCTGACGACCACACATGTGCCATGGCCCAGTACCCTTTCCCACACCATCAAACAGAATGTTAAATGAAATTTAAAAATTGTCACACCTATGTGGCTGTAGAGAAGGTTCCAGAAGGTTTACAGCAACCAAGAGTAAGAGGGCAAGAGGCAGTGTTACTTTTTCTCTGTACTCTTATTTTGTGTGAACATTGTACAGCATAGCCGGGCGGTGGTGGCGCACGCCTTTAATCCCAGCACTTGGGAGGCAGAGGCAGGAGGATTTCTGAGTTCGAGGCCAGCCTGGTCTACAAAGTGAGTTCCAGGACAGCCAGGGCTACACAGAGAAACCCTGTCTCGAAAAACAAAAAAATAAATAAATAAATAAATAAATAAACATTGTACAGCAACAGTGTGGTAGTGCACCATGCCTTTAATCCCAGCACTCTTGGGAGATAGCAGCAGGAGCAGAGTTAATGATGGGGGCAAACAGATCCCTGTGAGTTCAAGGCCAGCCTGGTCTACATAGCAAAAATCCAGGCTAATCAGGTTCCGTAGTAAGACTGTGTCTTTAAAACAAAACAAAACAAAAAATTTTAGAACCCCCCTGGCAATGGACAAAGAGACACCTTGATGTTGGTGGCAGTGTTCTTTTATCAGTCAGGGACAGAGCAGATGGCAGTCCTTTCCTCATACTAGCCTGATGCCTAGCTTGGTGACCAAAGCTGTTTTATGCCCAGGACATATAAAAATCAAGTCAAATCAAATCCAGGTAGCACATTGTGGGAGGAGGAAGACAGAGACCTGCGTTCCGCCATGCCATGTGGTATGGGCAGAGAAAGACACCCACAGACCTGCTTCTTCCCCAAAACCTGGACAGGCCATAGACACCCAGAGCCCTGACAATGCAGCGTATTGCGGGAGGAGAAAGAGACAAAGACCTGCAGACCACCGTGCTGCTCACAGACCTGTCCTCTTGTTCATGGCACTGGCCAGCTGTGGACACTCACGCGCCACAGCACAGTTAGAGGTTGTCACCCAGAGGCTGGCCAGCCTGCAGTAGGAGTCACTACAATGTACAAGTATGCGGTGGACAGAGAGAAGAGAAAGAGAAGTGGAGCAGCTTGAGCATTACATAGAGAGATGGAACTGGAGACTTGTGGGTGGACAGGAGTAGACTCTTGTGAGTGCCAGCCCCACCACCTGGTGCCATGATGAAGCCTGAGCCCAAGCTGCTGCTGAGGGCCATGTCTGGATCCATGGCTATACAGTGGCAGGGGTAGGTGTGTTGATGTCCATGGCTGATATTACTACTACAGAACATGGGGACATCCCTGGTAGGGGCAGCTGTAGGGGACCATGTGAATGTTCAGGGGCTGGGCAGAACTGGCCCTGCCCCTTACTGGCTATGTCACTCTGGAGAGCTGACACATGGCTCATCAGTGGCAGCACTTGGCCAGCCCCAAGGGCTTGAGAGTGGGAGAGCTAACCCTGCCCTCTCACTGGCGGTAGCACTCTGGAGACTGGGCCTACACAATGGAGCTGCCCTCGAGACAAAGGCGCCTATGAGCTAGCCCTAAGGGTGTGAGAGCAGGAGAGCTGGCCCAGCCCCTCACAAGTTGCCACACTAGAAAGTGCAGACCCCACACCAAGACTAGGAAGCACAGGGGAGCTGGCTCTGGAGGTGTGGGTACAGGTGAGCCATCCCCGAAGGCTTGAGAGCAGGAGAGCTGACCCTTCCTCCTGCTGATGGCAGCATTGGGGTACTAGCTGGATCAGTGCAGGAGAGTTTGCTCTGGTGTTGCAGATAAGGGAGAGCTAGGGGATGACCAGCTCAGCTACCCCCAGGTCCAGGTCCAGGGTTGCAGCCAACTCTCCCCCTTAGGGAGCTCTCACCCTCAGGGCCATTTTTTTCTTTTTTCTTCTTTCTTTCTTTGTTTTGTTTTTCAAAAGTTGGTTTCTGTGTAACCCTGGCTGTGTTGGAACTCACTCTGTAGACCAGGCTGGCCTCAAACTCAGAAATCCACCTGCCTCTGCTTCCCATGTGCTGGGATTAAAGGCGTGCGCCACCACTGCCGGGCAGGGCCAACTCATCTTGTCCCCACCACCAGGGTCAGCTCTGTTGTGCTGTTCAGGCAGGATGCGGGTCCTACTCTCCCAGATCCAGAGTTGGCTTACCCCAAAATCTATATCATTTCTCAACTTTTGGGGTGCATGAAAGGACCAGTCCAGCTGATCCAAAGCCGTAGGATCTCCATGCCACAGGGCAGCAACAGGATAGCCTGTTCCAGTATTGATGGGGTCACAGAAGCCAGAGATCTCAAACTAGACCAATGATTCATTGCAATGAACATTCTGCAAGTGAAGATGTGTGGATAGGGGATATACCGTGGGGGGACACTGTGACGCACTACAGCTTCCATGATGAGATGTTTTCTATGCTTTGTCTTTCTTCTTGTTGGGAGTGGGGTGGGGTGTGTGTGTGTGTGTGTGTGTGTGTGTGTTTTATTTTGGAGGGAGGTTGCAATGACAAAAAGGGTGGATATGAGGGGATGGGGAGATGAGTGAGACTTGTGAGTTTAGCAAAACTCACAAAGAATCAATAAAAAGTAAAAAATAAAAAATAAAGAAAATTTAAAAGTGAAAAAAAAATTAGCTGGGCAGTGGCAGTGCAAGTTCTTAATCCCAGCACTTGAGAGGCAGAGGCTGGTGGATCTCTGAGTTTGGGTCCAGCATGCTCTACAGAGAGAGAGTTCCAAGACAGCCAGGACTACACAGAGAAAGCCTGTCTCAAAAACCCAAACCCAAACAAACAAACAAAGCCTTCTCAACCCCTATTATAAACTGGAGAAGGAGATACCTGTACATTGCAAGCCATGCTGAAGAATCATTGTCTCCCTAAGTGGTACCAAAATCCACCTCCCTCTCAGCACCTGCTACTGCCCGAGGCTGTGTTTGGCAGCTGGGTGCTGGCTGCAGTTCGGGATCCCATCATCTGACCGGAAGCTGACGGAGGGCTTTCGGGCTTTCGCTAGTCTGCCACGTGCATGGGAAACTCGTGGGAAGACAAGCTTCACTTCACTCTCAGGCTTGTTCCAGCAGAAGAGACCTTGCTGGGGTCGGCTAGGATGAGGCGATAAGAAAACGAGATGACACACTGAAACTAATAGAAGGGAAACTAGGGAAGAACCTTGAACATATGGGCACAGGGGAGAATTTCCTGAACAGAACTCCAATAGCTTATACTCTAAGATCAAGAATAGACAAATGGGACCTCATTAAATTACAAAGTTTTTGCAAGGCAAAAGACACCGTCAAAAAGACAAAGCGGCAACCAACTAACTGGGAAATGATCTTTACCAACCTTACATCCGACAGAGGGCTAATATCCAAGATATACAAAGAACTCAAGAAGTTAAACTCCAGAGAGGCAAGTAACCCTATTAAAAAATGGGGTACAGAGCTCCACAAAGAGTTCTCACCTGAAGAATATCTAATGGCTGAGAAGCACCTAAAGAGATGTTCATCATCCTTAGTCATTAGGGAAATGCAAATCAAAACAACCCTGAGATTCCATCTCACACCAGTCAGGATGGCTAAGATCAAAAACACAGGAGACAGCAGTTGTTGGCGAGGATGTGGAGAAAGAGGAACACTCCTCCACTGCTGGTGGAATTGCAGGCTGGTACAACCACTCTGGAAAGCAGTCTGGCGGCTCCTCAGAAAACTGGGCATGACACTTCCGGAGGATCCGGCTATACCACTCCTGGGCATATACCCAGAGACTTTACCTGCATGCAATAAGGACACATGCTCCACTATATTCATAGCAGCCTTATTTATAATAGCCAGAAGCTGGAAAGAACCCAGATGTCCCTCAACGGAGGAATGGATTCAGAAGATGTGGTATATTTACACAATGGAATACTACTCTGCAATTAAAAACAATGAATTCACGAAATTCCTAGGCAAATGGTCAGAACTTGAAAATATCATCCTTAGTGAGGTAACCCAATCACAAAAGATCACACATGGTATGAAGTCACTGATAAGGGGATATTGACCCAGAATCTCAGAATACCCTAGACACAATCAGCATATCAATAGATTTCTAAAAAGATGGAAGGAGAGACCCCTGGTCCTGGAAAGACTGGATGTAGGGGAACGCCAGGACAGAGTAATGAGAGGGGGTTGAACAGAGAAAAGAGGGAGGGAAGGGGGCTTATGGGACTTTCGGGGAGGGAGGAAACGGGAAAGGGGAAGTGATTTGGAATGTAAATTAAAAAAATAAAATAAAATTAAATTAAAAAAAAAAAAAAAAAAAAAAAAAAAAAAAGAAAACGAGATGAGGGGATTCGAAAAAGAAGCAGGAGAACAAATAGATCAGGAGAATGAGTAAGAGAGATTAAAGATGAAGGAATGCCAAAGGAGGTGGGGAGGCTGTGGAAAGGGCGAGGCTCGAGGTGGAAAGGAGTGGGCATGAGAGAGGGGGAGGAGGAGAGTGGGGAACAGACTCTTTCTTTAAAAATATTTAGTTTTAAATAATTTTATACATGGAGTGTATTGTGCTCATAACCATCCCTTCCCAGACCCCTCCTCCCCAGCTCATGATCTCTTCATATCTCACCTTCCCTCACTTTCACGATCACTTCTTATTTTATCTTTTTTAAAAACATGGGTGTCTTATTTGCATGTATGCTGCGGCATCATGTATGTCCCTGATACTGGAGGAGGCCAGAAGAGAGTACTGGATCCCCTGGAACTAGAGTCATAGACAGTTGTGAGCTGCCATGTGGATGCTGGAGAATCAAACCCAGGTCCTTTGTAAGAGCAGCCAGTTCTTCTGCTGAACTGAATTTAGCCCTATATTTATTTACCGTTTTCGTAACCTGTGGTGGTGGTTTGACTGAGATGATACCCATAAGTCTCAGGCATTTGAATACTTGTTCCACAGTTGCTAGCCATATAGACTTTGGAGATGTATCACTACAGGGTGAGCATTGAGGATTCAAATGTCTGGCACTATTTCTAACACATTCATTTTGCTTCCTTTATAGTTTCAGATATGAACTCTCAACTGTTCTTGCTGTCCTGCCTCCACTTGACCATCAGACAGACCCTAACATTTTGGAAACGTTTATGCCCAAATAAACTGTTTCTTCTATAAGCTGCTTTGGTCCTGGTGTTTTATCACAGCAATAGAAAAATAAGATACCTATTATGTGTATCACCTGTGTACCCACAGGGGTAGGGATGTCCTCTGAGCATGGGCAACTTACCAAAGGTCAGACCCCTAAAGAACACCAACTCTTCCTCTCCCAGTACCCATGAACTGCCAATAGCTTCTCAGCTAGGGGTGGGGCCTACTGACTCTCTTCCTGATCCTTGGTAGAGTGTTGACTAGCTTGATCTCATGCAGGCAACCAGAGTTGTGAGTTCCTGGGTACCACAGCCCCATCATACCCAGAAGACGTTGGTCCTCAGCAGTCCTCTCAGGGCCCTGGCTCTTACAATCTGCCCGTCTTCCATGTTGTTTCTTGATGTTCCTTGAGGGAAGAGAACATGATACAGATGTTTCACTTAAGGCTGTGCAGTCCAAAATCACCCTCTGTGCTTTGCCCAATGGTGGCTCTCTGCATTAACCCTCTGTTTGCTGAAAAGAAGCATCTCTAATGGGGGGCTGAGAGCCCCGCTAATCACAGGATTTTACGTCTGGAATTTCAAGCATTTGAGACACAGAGAGGAAGGAAGATACAGAGTGAAAAGTCAACCTGGTGATAAGTACTATTTTAATTTCGGAGTCACCTAAGAGGAGAGGATAAACACACACTAGTTTCTTACCAAACATCCGGTATTCAGAGTGCTTTGCATTCTTGCCTGAGCCATTCGAAAATATGCAAAATGTCTATTGCTGCATATGAAGTTCTCCCCCAAACATGGCAGCTTATGTGGAGCATTTAGTGTCTCTGGTAGGTTTGGAGAATCCATGAATCCAGGGGCTGCTTGATTGGGTGATTCTGACTGAAGGTTTGTCATGAGGCTGCTTTCTGTAAGGTCATTGCAGGATTGCCAGTTTACATCCTTTCAGGATGGCTCATTCTCACTGGCTAGAGACCTTACTCCTTGTCAGCCGAGTCTCTCCATGGGACTGCTTAGGAACTCTCACGACATGGCAGCTGGCTTCCCCAAGACAGCCCAGGGTAGAAACCTGGGTATATTTTATAATCTAGCGTCAGAGGTCACAGTCACCAGTTTTATCATAATCTGTTGACCCATGCAGACTATCTGTTTTAGGATTTCTATTGCTGTAATAAAACATCAAGACCAAAAGCAACTTGGGGAGGGCTTATTTCATCTAACTCTAACTCTCAGGTCGTACACCCCATCACTGAGGGAAGTCAGAAACTCAAGGCAGGAACCTGGAGGTAGGAGCTGACGCAGGCCTCCATACTAACAATTGTGGCTTGCTCAGCGTGCTTTCTTATGGAACCCAGGCTCATCATCCTAGGAATGGAACCACCCACAACCAATCATAATTAAGAAAATGTTCTGCGGGCTTGCCTACAGCCAGATCTCATGGAGGCATCTCCTCAATGGAGGCTCTCTCCTCTCAGATGACTCTAGTTTGTGTCAAGTTGACATAAACTACTCAGCCTAGATGCATTTCACTTAGCAATTTCTCTACGAGTTAAATTTTCTGGAGATACACGTATAGATAGGAAAGACTATTTTTAGAAATAGTTTTGGTGATACCCATGTACACCACCATACCCAGAAAAAGCTGGGCATGCTGGCTTACACCTGTCATCCTAGCACTTGGGGGGGGGGGGAGAGACAAGAAGATTAGGAATTCACGGCCCCTCAGCTACATAGTGAGTATGAGGCTAGCATGAGCTACAGGAGAAGCTTAGAGACCTAAGTTCAATCCCCAGACCCTACATAAGGGTGGAAGGAAAGAACCAACCCCACAAATTTGTCCTCTGACTTCCACATGCATGTTAGGACATTTGTGTCTCCCCCACCTCCCCCCCCAAAAATGATGCATACACATGTACTTGGGAGTACACACATACATACTAACAATATTTAAACAGTAACAATGGGATGGTTTGAATAAGAATAACCCCCATAAGCTCATTATGTTCAGTCTTCAGAGAGTAGCACTACTTGAGAAGGATTAGGAGGTGTGGTTGTTGGAGGAGGTGTGGCCATGTTGAAGGATGTGTGTTACTGGAGGTGGGCTTTGAGATTTCAAGATCCCACCAGTCCCATTGTCTGTCTTCTTGCTGCCTGTGGATACAAATATAGAACCCTCAGCTACTTCTCCAGCACTATGTCTACCTGTGTGTTGGCATAGCCTCATGAGAATAGGCTAAACCTCTGAAACTATAAGCCATCCCCAATTAATTGCTTTCCTTTATAGGAATTGCTATGGTAATGAGATCTCTTTACAGCAATAGAATACTAAGACAAACAGTAACATCAACAATAATAATATACAAAAACCCAACAACATCCAGCAATTAAATGCAATATGATAACTGTCTCTGTATGACAGTTATCATGGCAAAGAAGAAACCAACTACAGTCATATGCAACAACTTTGGTGCATCTTACAATGTTGAAAAAGAAATCATTGGTCCCAGTCCTTCGGAAGCACAAGGCCAGTGTGGCCTACTAAAGACTATCTCAAAATAAAAAGTTCCAATCAGACTTGGTCATCTAGCTCAGTTGTGCAGTGTACAATTAGGCCTTAGGTTCAACCGTCCATTATCATATATGAAAACAAACCAGGCCAATGTATACTAGATTAATCCCCAGTGATACAAAGCTCACACAGGCAAAAGCCTGTACCACCATGCTCTGTAAAGTCTTGCTTTATGAAACCCAAGCCAACCTAAAACTCAAGGTGATCTTCTAACTAACTAAATATATATATATATATATGAGAGAGAGAGAGAGAGAGAGTTTTTATGCAGCCCCTGGCTAGCCTGGAACTTGCTATGTAGATAAGTCTAGCCTTGAACTCACAAAGATCTGCCTGCCTCTGCTTCCCATGTGCTGGGATTAAACTAACACCGCACCTGGTTTACACTCTCCTTTAAGAAGGTTTTGAAGTGTTTATGTGTATTGTATATATGTGATGTTACCTTAGTTTTTGAGACCAGATGTCTTCACTGAACCTTAAGTTTGCCTTTTCAGACCCAATGTCCCCATCGGCACATACCCCACATCTATCCTACACACACCACTCAGGAATTAAAGGTGCTATGATGGAGATTAAACTAGGGTCCACACACTTGCACAGCAAGAACTTTACCCTCTGAACCATCCTGGTAGTCTTTTAAAAGGCTTGTTTGTTTTTACATGTATGCATGTTTTGCCTTAGTGTACATACATGCACAAGTGCCTACCTGGGGCCTGAGGATGTCAGAAAGGGGCTTCAAATCCCCTGGAAATGGAGTTGTGGATGGTTGTGAACCACCATGTGGGTGCTAGAATCAAATTCAAGTAGTAAGTGTTCTTAGCCCTGAGCTATCTGGACTCTGTCTTAACATCTCACCTTAGAAAACGAATACTCTTGAGAATAGTTTTAGCTATTCTGGGTTTTCTGTTATTCCAGATGAATTTTTGAATTGCTCTTTCTAACTCTATGAAGAATTGAGTTGGGATTTTGATGGGGATTGCATTGAATCTGTATATTACTTTTGGTAAGATGCTCATTTTTACTATATTAATCCTGCCAATCCATGAGCATGGCAGATTTTTCCATCTTCTGAGGTCTTCTTCAATTTCTTTCTTCAGAGACTTGAAGTTCTTGGCATACAGATCTTTCACTTGTTTGGTTAGAGTCACGCCAAGATACTTAATATGGTTTGTGGCTATCGTGAAGGGTATTATTTCTCTTACTTCTTTCTCAGCCTGCTTATCCTTTGAGTATAGGAAGGCTTCTGACTTGCTTGAGTTGATTTTATATCCGGCCACTTTGCTGAAGTCATTTATCAGCTGTAGGAGTTCTCTGGTGGAGTTCTTTGGGTCGCTTATGTATACTATCATATCGTCTGCAAATAGTGATAGTTTGACTTCTTCCTTTCCAATTTGTATCCCTTTGACCTCTTTTTGTTGTCTAATTGCTCTAGCTAGAACTTCAAGTACTATATTGAAAAGATATGGAGAGAGAGGGCAGCCTTGTCTAGTCCCTGATTTTAGTGGGATTGCTTCAAGTTTCTCTCCATTTAGATTGATGCTGGCTACCGGTTTGCTGTAAATTCCTTTTACTATGTTTAGATATGGGACACATGCTCCACTATGTTCATAGCAGCCTTATTTATAATAGCCAGAAGCTGGAAAGAACCCAGATGTCCCTCAAGGGAGGAATGGATTCAGAAGATGTGGTATATCTACACAATGGAATACTACTCTGCAATTAAAAACAATGAATTCACGAAATTCCTAGGCAAATGGTCAGATCTTGAAAATATCATCCTTAGTGAGGTAACCCAATCACAAAAGAACACACATGGTATGCAGTGTCACTGATAAGGGGATATTGACCCAGAATCTCGGAATACCCTAGACACAATCCGCATATCAATAGATTTCTAAGAAGATGGAAGGAGAGACCCCTGGTCCTGGAAAGACTGGATGTAGGGGAACGCCAGGACAGAGTAACGAGAGGGGGTTGAATGGAGAAAAGAGGGAGGGAAGGGGGCTTATGGGATTTTTGGGGAGGGAGGAAACGGGAAAGGGGAAGTGATTTGGAATGTAAATTTAAAAAATAAAATAAAATAAATAATAAAAAAAAAAGAAAACGAATACTCTTTCTCCACATCAATATTAACCCAGAAACTTGGAATACCCAAGACACAATTCACAAATCAATAGATTTCCAAGAAGATGGAAGGAGAGACCCCTGGTCCTGGAAAGACTGGATGTAGTGGAATTCCAAGACAGAGAAGCGAGGGGGGGAGGGGGTTGAATGGGGAACAGGGAGAGAGAAGAAGGTTTATGGGACTTTCGGGGAGGGAGGAACCGGGAAAGGAGAAATCATTTGGAATGTAAATTAAAAAATATATATATAGAAAATTAAAAAAAAACGAATACTCAATAATGATGATAGTGAGAGTTAATTAAGTGCACAACGGTCCCTGTCCTTCTCCCAGGGTGAGTGATGAGGGTTTGAATCAAGCATAAGAGGCCTAGAGAACTTAGCCATCCTGACTGGTGTGAGATGGAATCTCAGGGTTGTTTTGATTTGCATTTCCCTAATGACTAAGGATGATGAACATCTCTTTAGGTGCTTCTCAGCCATTAGATATTCTTCAGGTGAGAACTCTTTGTGGAGCTCTGTACCCCATTTTTTAATAGGGTTACTTGCCTCTCTGGAGTTTAACTTCTTGAGTTCTTTGTATATCTTGGATATTAGCCCTCTGTCGGATGTAAGGTTGGTAAAGATCATTTCCCAGTTAGTTGGTTGCCGCTTTGTCTTTTTGACGGTGTCTTTTGCCTTGCAAAAACTTTGTAATTTAATGAGGTCCCATTTGTCTATTCTTGATCTTAGAGTATAAGCTATTGGGGTTCTGTTCAGGAAATTCTCCCCTGTGCCCATATGTTCAAGGTTCTTCCCTAGTTTCCCTTCTATTAGTTTCAATGTGTCTGGTTTTATGTGGAGATCTTTGATCCACTTAGAATTGAGCTTAGTGCAAGGAGATAAGGATGGGTCAATTTGCATTCTTCTGCATGTTGACCTCCAGCTGAGCCAGCACCATTTGTTGAAAAGGCTATCTTTTTTCCACTGGATGGTTTTAGCTCCTTTGTCAAAGATCAAGTGACCATAGGAGTGTGGATTCATTTCTGGGTCTTCAATTCTGTTCCATTGATCTACATGTCTGTTACTGTACCAATACCATGCAGTTTTTAACACTATTGCTCTGTAGTACACAGGAGACAGCAGTTGTTGGCGAGGATGTGGAGAAAGAGGAACACTCCTCCACTGCTGGTGGAATTGCAGGCTGGTACAACCACTCTGGAAAGCAGTCTGGCGGCTCCTCAGAAAACTGGGCATGACACTTCCGGAGGATCCGGCTATACCACTCCTGGGCATATACCCAGAGACTTTACCTGCATGCAATAAGGACACATGCTCCACTATATTCATAGCAGCCTTATTTATAATAGCCAGAAGCTGGAAAGAACCCAGATGTCCCTCAACGGAGGAATGGATTCAGAAGATGTGGTATATTTACACAATGGAATACTACTCTGCAATTAAAAACAATGAATTCACGAAATTCCTAGGCAAATGGTCAGAACTTGAAAATATCATCCTTAGTGAGGTAACCCAATCACAAAAGATCACACATGGTATGAAGTCACTGATAAGGGGATATTGACCCAGAATCTCAGAATACCCTAGACACAATCAGCATATCAATAGATTTCTAAAAAGATGGAAGGAGAGACCCCTGGTCCTGGAAAGACTGGATGTAGGGGAACGCCAGGACAGAGTAATGAGAGGGGGTTGAACGGAGAAAAGAGGGAGGGAAGGGGGCTTATGGGACTTTCGGGGAGGGAGGAAACGGGAAAGGGGAAGTGATTTGGAATGTAAATTAAAAAAATAAAATAAAATTAAATTAAAAAAAAAATAAACCATGATAATGAAATGAAAAAAAAAAAAAAGAGGCCTAGAGAAGCTCATGCTTCTATACCCAGCACTTGGGAGGCTGAGACAGGAAGATTAATGTGAGTTCAAGGCCAGCCTAGGTTACATTGCAAAACTCTGTCTAAGAAGCTTGGAAGCTGGTACCCTCATGTCAGTGATGCACCAGGACCCCACAGTCAGGGTGAACCCAGCTGCAGAACTTCACATAGCACTGCGAGCCCAGCCCATCACTCTGGTGGCTGAACCCCTCCTAGAAATGTTAGCTCTGGAGGAATGCCAGCACGGCTTTGCCTCCTGGGTCCCACCCATTATGTCCAGCCTTTCTGAAGTCCTTTTGTCCAGCTGACAGAAGCCATAACCGAACTCACTGACAAGAGTTGAACTATGCTTTCTCTTCCCTTCACTGCTTCCCCACCTCAGTGTACCAGGAGCCTTCCAAGTTCATTACTGCAGATGGTCCTGGTTGAGACCCAGGGGCTGGGGCAGAGGCTTATTATCCAGCCCCCAGGATAGTGAGCACTGGCTGGCAGCCGCAGTTCTTCTGAAACAGTCACATCCAATTAGAAGAAACATTAAGCGCTTTCCTCTGGAGCCCATTAACAAATTAGTCCTACCACAAACTGAGAGGGACTGGATGGGACCAAATACCTTTTGCCCACTGGATAATCTGATAATTTGGAGAAGAAACAGTGCAGAACACTGGTGTGTGTGTGTGTGTGTGTGTGTGTGTGTGTGTGTGTGTGTATGTGTGTGTGTTGAGGAGGGGGGTGGGGTCAAAAGTATGAGTGGCAGGTGATGAGGGGAGGGATCTGATCCACGCCACGAAGGAAAGAAACCTTCCTGATACTGAGTATTTCTGTTCTTATGTTAGGATGTCAAAGTCAGGGAAGATGGCAGTAATTTCTTTAATTTAATTTAATTTAATTTTTTGTTTTGTTTTCTGAGACCAGGATTGTCTGTGTAGCCCTAGCTGTATTAGAACTCAGTCTATAGACCAGACTAACCTCAAACTCAAAGATCCTCCTGCCTCTGCCTTCCCCATGCTGGGATTAAAGGTTTGCGGCCACCACTGTCTGGCCTTAATTTAATTTTTAAAATTTATATGTGTGGGTATTTTGCCTGGCACTATGTCTATGTGCTACATGCATGGTGTGCCCATGGATGCCAGAAGAAGGCATCAGATGCACTTGGAATTGTAGTTACAAATTGTTGTCCAGTGTTATATGGGTGCTAAGAATTGAAACTAGGTCTTCTGGAAGAACAACAAACTGCTCTTAACTTCTAGGCCATCTTTCCAGCCCATCTGAGACAAAAAATTAAAACTTTAATAAATATTTTATATATGTGATAGGTGAGAAGCCTCCGTGACACTCTTGTGGCTGTTCTCCGAAACACTACAGTGGAGAGCCCAGGAACTGACCCATATATGCTCAATGGATTTGCAACTAAAGTGACCAGTCAACTCAGTGGGAAGGAAAACCTTTTTAAAATATTTTTATTTTATTACTTTTAATTATTTATGTGTCTGCCTGTGCATTTTAGTACAGGTTCCCTGAGAAGTCTAAGCTATTGAATGCCTGGACCTGGAGTTACAGGGAGCCACCTGACATGTATGGTGGAACCGCTCTCAGATCCTCTGCAAGAAAAGTGTAGACCCATAACTCCTGAGCCGCCTCTCCAGTCACTAGAAAGGAATTTTTTGGTTAGCCTAGCTTTTAATGGCTAAACTATCTTTCCAGTCCAAATGACAATCTTTTAAACAAATGTTGATGAGCAACTCCATTACCTTCTTGTTTGGGGACAGATTTTGAAACAAGATTTCCCTATCTCCCTGTGTACCCACGTTATGTATTCCAGAGTTGAGGGTAGAATCCTCACACCTCCTGCCACATGTTCCCATGTGCTAGAATTCCAGGTATGCACTATCATGCTTAGCTCTGGTTTCTTTCCTTCCTTCTTTTTTAAAGATATATTTGTTTATATTTCATGTGTATGAGTGATTTTCCTGCATGCCTGTGTACTTGACTGTGTGCCTGGTGCCTGTGGAGGCCAAAACAGGATACCAGATCCTCTGAAACTAGAGTTAAGTCCGGTTGTGATCTGACATCTAGGTGCTAGGAATCAAACCTAGGGTCTCTGGAAGAGTAACCAGTAACCAGTGCTCCTAACCACTGAGCCATCTCTCCAGCCCTACCCATCTTTCCTGTCTGCCCGTCTGTCTGTCTGTCTGTCTGTCTATCCTTTTTCTTTCTTTTTTTTTTTGGGAGATAGAGTTTCTATGTAGCTCGGGCTCTCCTGAAACTCACTGTGTAGACCAGGGTGGTTTCAAACTCATAAGGATCTGCCTTCCTCTGCCTCCCAAGTGCTGGTATTAAAGGTATATGACTATGCCTTTATCATGGCCAACTTAGCTTCTTATAAATTATAAATACCCCTGTCCTATGACATCCAATTCTAATTAAAACCATATGTCCATAAAACGTCTCTCATATACATTTTATAGTAAGATGCCCTGGCCTAAATGTGTCTGTTAAAGGGCCTGAGATGGGGGACGTGGCTCAGCAGCCAAAGTGCTTGCCTAATGAAGGCCTGAGTTCAATCTCTAGCACTGAATGAATGGCCATGGTAGTACACATTTGTAATTTCAGCAAGCCTGCAATATATGAGACTCTGAATAAATAAAATAAAAACAGAAAAGAAAGAAAGAGAAAAGGGAAAAGAAAGAAAGAAAAGAAAACAATAAGAAAAACACAACCACCACCTGAGAAAGAACTGGTCTGTTCTTACTACACAAAAGATATCTATGTGAATTGATGGGCACACTAATTACTTTGAATGTAGTTATCATTTCACAATGTATACATATATTAAAACATCACCGTGTATACCTTAAGCACATACAATTTTGACAATTATACCTCAATAAAGCTGAAAAAGACTAAAATGAGTTGGTATGCTGGGACTTTTCTGGCTTAGTTTTATTCATCTGGCTTCCCACCCTGTCCCTTATTCTTATTGCTCCAAATCTTCATTGGTTTCTTTAAATGATTATAAAGCAATCTGTGCTTGTTGTAAAAACAAGGTCAAGATTGGGCATGGTAACATGTGCCTGTAATCCCAACATTTAGGAGCCAGAGGTGAAGGGTCACAAGTTTGAAGCCTATATGGGCTATTTAGTGAGACACAGTCTTAATCATTAGTTTTTAAGAGTAACAGGAGCTGGTGGGATGGCTCAGGGGATGAAGGATAGGCAGGACATACCTCCTGAATTTGACTCTCAGAACCTACATGGTGGAAGGAGAGGACTGACTCCTCCCTAGTGGTTCTCTGATGCCCACACATGTGTCATGGCATGTGTGCAGCTGTACACAGTGAGTAAATGAATATGCACCATAAGTAAATGTTTTTTTGAATCACAAGGAAAACAAGGGGACTGGTAGTATTTCTCAGTGTGAGAGGGTTTGCTTAGTATTGTGAACCGCTAAACAGTGGTGCTCAAAGGGAACAGATTCATTGGAAGTTTTGTGGTTGTGAAAAGGTGCCACCCAGGGGGCTTAATGATTAAGAGCACTGGCTGCTCTTGCAGAGGACCCGGTTCAATTTCTAACACCCAGACAGAGGTTCAGAACCATCTATATATAGACCTAGTTCCAATGGATTTGACGCCTCTTCTGGTCTTTGCAGGCAGATCATAATGTGGTGTACAGACATACATGCAGGCAAAACACCTGTAGACTTAAAGTAAGAATAACTAAATGTTGAAGAAAAAAATACACCCTTTCTGCTCTCAGTAGACCTCAGTGTTATTGAGTTTTCAACCCGTCCTGGGACCATTCCACCTTGAACCAAATTTTTCTGTTTAAGAGCAGGGCAGGGAAATTTCAGCAAACATAGGTGCTTGTTATAAACTAAGTGACTTTATAACATCTTTCTCACCAAAACAGAGACTGCTCAAGGTCAACACTAGTCACAAACATGGGAAGTAGAGTCAGGTACACAAATCTATTTCTGATCCCTCATCATTTAATCCTAAACTGACTTGCCTCACCCAAGAGATCCAGACAGTGTCTTACAATGACCATGAAGGATGGATTGCTGCCCTGTGATACCTCAAGTGGGAAAGGATGAGTGGTAAGAGGTAGTCAGAGTCTATTTAGCACCCTGTAATGAAGCATCCTGCTTCTTCTCTTCCCTCCCTCCCTTCCTTCCTTCCTCCCCAGTCTTTCTTTCCTTTTTCATCCAAGTGAAACCTGTGGGAAATGCTGGTATTCTTCTGAACTGAAACCTTTCACATTTTTCCTCTGATTGCAGAGAGGTGTTGATCCCCCCCCATTGTCTGCGATTGAACACCACCTCAGACCCATAATTATCTCTTCTCCTGGCAGGCCTTAAGATGAAACAGACAGGAAGACCCAAGCGGATTCTCCTCAGATGCCACCTCTTAGCACCCGGCTTTGCGAGCCTGTTATTTGGAGAGCTGCAGAAGGCACAGCCCCATCCCACCAAGGATCAATGGGAAAATAAGCAGTTGCTGGTGACTAGGTTGTGGTCTCCTGCAGTTGTCAGGCCTCCTTGGTAATGGCTATTTATCTCCCACTTAATTGGCACCTGGGCTCCCCCTCATTCCGTGCAAGCTGGCACTTCCCATCACTGCCACCCTGGGCAAACTGCAGCCTGCAGAAGCGTGACAGGAACTGTCCAACAGCTCCTGCCCAGAGACTGGGGATGTTCATGGTGACCTCCACAGGGCTGAGAGCCTGTGCTGCCACCTGTGTGTGATGTCACTCTGGCCACCAAGACTAGGGACAGCTATACTGGCTTTCAGCCCTCCTTGGCTGAGAATCCTGGCTATTCTTTGGTAGACAACAGTCTGAGATTGAAAACATCTATGTTCCTAGTGAAAGAAGATGCCAGTGAACCTCAGAGAGAGGGAATCATTGGCTACCTTGTTATGTGATGTGATAAATGAGTACTCTGTGCATCGTGTGTCTTGCTATTTTCTTTCGCTCTTTCCAGACAAGTTCTCACTATGGCTAATCCAGTACTTGATGTACAGTCTAAGTTGGCCTTGAGCTTGCAACAGTTGTCTATGCCTCTATGCCTGCCTTAAATATATTCTCTTTAAAAGCAGGATGACAGTGAGATAGCTCATCAGGTAAAGGGCCTTACCATCAAGACTGACCATCTGAATTTAGATCATAGGACCCACGTGTCAGAAAGATAGACCCCACTCCCACAGAATCCTAAGACCCTCACATTTATACCATGGCCAGCATGCATGCATGCACGCCTCCCCCTCCAAATAAAATCAATTAATCAATAAGAATAATAACAGCCTCTGGACATATTGTGCACTCCACAGTCTGAGACAGGAAGATCTTGGGTCAGAGGCCATCCTGAGCTACATAACAAGTTCCAGGACAGCCTTGGGCTAGCTAGGGAAAATTTCTCCCCCAAAGCAAAAGGGAATAAAAGAAAGGAGGGAGAAGGAGAAAAGGAAGGAAGGAAGGAAGGAAGGAAGGAAAAGAAAGGAGGGAAAGGGAGGGAAAGAAGGAAGGAACAGCAGAAGGAAGGAGGAAAAGAAAGAGATACATTAGCACATAAGCAAAAATCACACACATGCACACACACACAGACAGACACACACACACACACACACACACCCCAAAAATCAAAGCAAAACCAAAAACACAAGCCAAACTAGGTATTGTATAATACAGTTTCTCATGAACAATTCTGAAAAATTACTCAATTAAACTTGGAAAATTAAATTCTGAAATTCCTACTTTAAGCCAGTTTAAGCAAAAACCTAAGTAAATGGAGGTTACCAAGATGGGTGAGCAGGTAAAGGCACTAGTCCCCACACCAGAGGACCTGGGTCCGGGTAAAGGCACTGGTCTCCACACCAGAGGACTTGGGTCCGGGTAAAGGCATTGGTCTCCACACCAGAGGACTTGGGTCCAGGTAAAGGCATTGGTCCCCACACCAGAGGACCTGGGTCCAGGTAAAGGCACTGGTCTCCACACCAGAGGACTTGGGTCCGGGTAAAGGCACTGGTCCCCACACCAGAGGACTTGGGTCGGGGGCCACACAGTGAAAGGAGAGAACTGACTTTTAAAAGTAGACCTCTGACCTCTTCATGAGCACCAAGGCATGCATGTGCACACAGAGAAAGAAAGAAGGAAAGGAGGGAAAGAGAGAGGGAAATGAGTTTTTTAAAAAAAAAAAAACTAAATATAACCCCCTCAGGTTTTGATGCGTCTGTGTTCACATAGGGACCATATCTCAGAGACCTACACAATCTCATAACTTGATGTTATTTGGGAAGTCGCTTTCACCTGGTAACGGTTAGGCAAGACACTCTCTTTCCATTCTTTTCCCCACTTTGATGCAGAGGTTAGTCTGTCTGGGGTTCAAGACTGAATCAGGGTGGACTGGAGATGACTCAGCGGTTAAGAGCACTGACTGCTCTTCTGAAGGTCCTGAGTTCAAATCCCAGCAACCACATGGTGGCTCACAACCATCCATAATGAGATCTGATACCCTCTTCTGGTATGTCTGAAGACAGCTACAGTGTGCTTACATATAATAATAAATATTTAAAAAAAAAAAAAGACTGAATCAGACTGTGAGGTCCTCTCCAAGCTTAATAGGAGGGACAGGATCATGGGTGAGGTGTGCCGAGGTTCTGTTTGTAAAACTCTTACATGTAAAAGCTAAAACTGCAGAGATGGGAACCAAGGAGAGGGCTCAATATGAGAAATGCTTGCAGTCAAACTGGAGGACCTGCAGTCCATCTTTCGAATCTACATAGGGTAAGCAAAGCAACTTTCTAAAGTTGTTCTCCGACGTTCACACAGGCATCATGACAGGTGAACACACCCCAACAATCAATCAATCAATCAATAAACAAATAATGTAATTTAAAATACACGCACACATAACTTATAGACCTCTTTTAGAACCTTAAAAAAAGGTATAAATATTCTTGACCTTAGGTTAAACAGTAATTTCTGTAATAGGATATCAAATGTCACAGCCATAGAAGAAAAAACTAGATACACTGGGCTGAGTTCACTGTGGCGTAGGCTAACCTGGACTGCATAACAAGACACTCTCACTTGCCTTTTCAGCAGAGACAATTTAATTTTCAAAGTTTTTGTTTTGAATCAATGTCCCAGGTAGCCCAGGTTGGCCTAATTGCTCCATAACAAGGCTGACCATGAGCTACTGATTCTCCTACCTCCACCTCCCAAGTGCTAGATTACAAACCTACAAGCCCAGCCAGACTATGGTTTCTTATAGGTAACTGTTATGTGGAAAACAAAACAGAGGCTAAGCACAGGACCGCTGTATAGTAGAAGTGAATAGTTTTTGTTTATCTGGTGTTTGAAATCGTCTCACTATATAGCCCAAGCTAGCCTGAAACACCCTGTCTCCCAAATTCTCTACTTTGGCTGACAAAGTGAATGCTGGGATTATAGACATGTGCCACTGTGCTCGGTTTTATGTGGTGTTAGATATTAAACCAAAGCTTCCTGCATGCCAGCCAACACTTTGCCAATTAAACATTCCCCATCTTCATAAAGATTTTTTTAAGACAGACCTAATATAACCAAGACTAACCTTGAACTCCTGATTCTCCTGCCGTCTATGTTCTAAATCACAGGTATGGACTGCCGCACTTAGATGGGCATGCATTTTCATATGTGATTACTGTCTCAAGATAAATACGGACATCTGCTCTCAAGAATGTTTTCAATGAAATCTGATTTAAAAATCCATTTCTTAAAAAATGGTTTTGGACAGGTTGAATATCTAGCTGTTGTAGATTTTTTTCTGTTGCTGTGATAAAACACTCTGACCATATGGGAGAGATGGCTCAACAATTAAGAGCATTCACAGCTCTTTGGTCTGCAACACACACCTAATGCAGCTTACAACCACTCCAGCTTCGAGGGATCCTGTCCCTCTTCTGAACTCCTTGAGTATCTACACACAGACACACACACACACACACACACACACACTTGAACTAAGCAAACACAAAGCCCAAATACTGTGATCAAAAGCAACTTAGGGGAGGAAAGGTTTATTTCATCTTGCAACTCTCAGGCCACATCCATCATCTAGAGAAGTCAGGGTAGGAATTCAAGACAGAAACCTAAAGGCAAGAACGATGGAGGAGCACTGCTTGCTAGTTTTCTGACTCACACACAGGTTCATGGTTAGCTAACTAACATCCTTATACAGCCCATGACTACCTGCCTAGGGATGGTGCCTCCCACAGTAGGTTGAGCCTTCCTATCAATCAACAAGCAAGACAATCCCTTACAGACATATACCAAAGGCACCATGACCAAGGGCAATTTGGAAGGAAAAGACTTATTTCATCTTACAGCTTATGGTCCATTATCTGGGAAAGTCAAGGCAGAAACTCAAGGTGGGAACCTAGAGGCATGAACTGAAGCGTCAGCCATGAAAGAGTGCTGCCTACCAGCTTGCTCCTCATGGCCTGCTCAGTCTGCTTGTTATAGCACCCAGGACCACCAACCCAGGGTTGGCACTACTGTAGTGAGCTAGGCACTCTCACAGTAATGATCAAATTAATCAAGGAAATTCACCATAAACTTGCCCACAGGCCAGTCTGGTGAGGACATTTTCTTCGTTGAGGTTTCCTCTTTACAAATGACTCTAGTTTGTATCGAGGTAACAAAAAACTAGCCAGCACACATGCCCATGGGCCAATCTGCTCTAAGCAGTTCTTCACTGGGATCTTTCTTCCCAGATGATTCTTGGCATGTTAATTTGAGAACTAAAATTCACTGGATACTAACCAAGCATCTATGTATGCATGAGGAGACATAAAACAGAAAAACCTGGGGTATTCAGGAAGTTTCAAAGATGTATAGATATTGAATCCATGGTCTCACGCATGCTAGGCAGCTACTCTATCAAGGAACTACATCCTGTCCCTCCTCCTTATCCTCTTCTACTTTGAAGCAGGCTCTCATGCAGCCCAGGCTGGTCTTTAATTCTCTACATATCAGAGGATGACCTTGAACTCTGTCCTCCCGGTTCCACCTCTCAAGTGCTGGGATTATAGTCAAGCACCATTACCCCAGACATTTTAATCCTTTGTGAGAGGAACTTGATATGTAGTCCTGGCTGACGTGGGACTTGAATCTGTGTCTAGCCTCCTATCTCTGTTTCTGATTCCTGAGGGTTGGCATTTCTTGTGACCCTGATGATCTGGATTTAGATTCCTGGAGTCCATGGAAAAACAAGACACTAGGGTGTGCATCTGTAGTCCTGGAACCCCTACCAAAAGATAGTAGGTGATCTCCCTTAAATATTCAGGTTACCTTGCTTAGAGTGTGCAGTGTGGCAGCAAACGAGAGAAATCCTGTCTCAAACAAGGTACAACCATGATACAACCATGGCAGATAGCCTATGTCTTCATATATATCATACACAAAATAATTAAACATGTAAAACCATCTCATACTTTTTAGTTAGCTTGCTCTTGATTATTTAATTTATTGAATGACACATTTAGTTCTCATTATTTGAATAACAAATGTGGATCAGGCTCTGTGCCTAAGGAATGGTAAGACATAGATAGACAGATAGATAGATAGATAGATAGATAGATAGATAGATAGAAAGAAGATTAAGTCAGGCATAGTAGCAGACACCTGTGCCTTCATGTTTTGTACAATATTCTGGCAATCAAAGGGCAGAATCAGGAGACTCACAAATGCAAAGCCTATATGACCTTAAGGGTTTTTTACATTTATTTATTGTGTGTGTGTGTGTGTGTGTGTGTGTGTGTGTGTGTGTGTGTGTGTGTGTGTCATAGTACAATTGTGTAGGTCAAAGGACAGCTTGGTGAGTCAGTACTGTATTTCTATCACATGAGTTCCTGGGATCAAACTCAGGTTGTCAGGCACTGTTATTGAATCAAGGAACTAATCCAGCTGGAAATGGTGGTAAGTGTCTGTAAGCTCGTTGGACTTACAGGAAGCTGAGGAAGGAGGACCACAAGTGCAGTACTTGTCTGGGTTGTAGAATGAGCTCATTTCCATCAGAGAGACTAGAGAGATGGCTCTATAGTGCTGCTATTGCAAAAGAATGGAGTTCAGTTCCCAGCACCCACATCTGGCAGCTCACAATCAATCACCTGTATCTCAGCTCCAGGGGATCTGATGCCCTCTTCTGGCCTCTGAGGACACAGGCATACACAGAAAGACACACACTTTGTTTTTTAAAGGGCAGGACAGATAGTTCAGTGGTTAAGAGTGCATACTGCTCTTGGCCGAGGACCTGAATTTGGTTTACAGTACCACATAAGGTAGCTCAAACTGACTGTAACTCAGGCTACAAGGGATTGGATGCCCTCTTCTGGCCTCTTTGGGCATTGTCACTCATGTGCCCAACTGGCCCATATAAACAGACTTAGTTTATATAAACTAAACCTTTTTTATAATTTTTAAGACAAATGAAAGGAAGCAATCTAATGAATGTGATCGCTGTGTGTGGGGTGATTGATGAGAGGGAGATCTCTTTCCTCTGTAAAGGGACTCAGGCCAGCAAGGGTTAAAGCAGACTGCCTGTCTCTGCTGGGGAGCTTGGGGCTCCTCCTGAGATGGGCCCAGATGCTGGCACGCTCTGTTGATTACAATCCTCCACACCCAGAAGGCTCTGACTAGGTTTGACATAATCAGCTCACAGTCTCTGCCTGCACTCTTTCACAAACAGGCCATTTTCACATCTTTTTCATGGAATCGGACAAGCGGAAAAATAATTAATGTTACCTCAGCCCAACAATGACCCTGGCTGTGATTCAAGAGAAGGCCTGTTGCGTAAACTGCCTTTTAATTGAGGGTTGGGGCAGACTCCACAGGCTCCTGTATCGGTTCTGCCTCCTTGGCTACAGACGATGAAGACTTTCCTAAGATGAGGACCCATGCTCAATGAGTGCTACCCAGTTTCAGGTTCAAAGGGCTTCCCTGAAAGAATTCGGTTCATGTACTTGGCAAGCACAAGCCTATTGTGCCTGCCAGAAAACTCCAGAATACACTGTTGGCTGTTCCCATGTATTGACAAAAGGTGAAAAGTGACTTCCTCTTTATAGAAGACACAACGTTAGACCCACAACTCTTTTCTGGGATGCCCCTTTTCTACTGAAAGAGATATTAAAAACAGCAAGGGAAAGGCGTGGCTGCTGTGACTCCAAGTTGGGTTGTCATGCAAGCGCTGGACTGAACTGCGCCATCTCTCCAGCTCGTCTGATTTGAGATAGTCTCTCTACCTAGCCCTGATTGGCCTGTAACTGGCTAAGTAGACCACACTAGCCTTAAAGATCTCCCTCACTGCCCGCCCCTCCTTTAAGTGCTGCGACTAAAGGCATGCAGCACCACGTCCTGTACCATTTCCATTCTCTAGTTTTAGAAGTCTACATGACCACCGTGTGAACCAAGAATGATGCTGCCGCTTTTGAAGCGTGATCTGAGGTTTTGCAAATAGTTAAGTATAGAGTCACCATTTAACCCAGGGCTTTCTACCTTTAAGAATGATACACAAGGACCATCATTTATAACTGCATTAAGAGAGAGACAGAGACAGAGAGACAGAGATGGAGGGAGGGGGAGAGAGAGAGAGAGAGAGAGAGGGAGAGAGAGAGAGAGAGAGAGAGAGAGAGAGAGAGAGAGAGAGAGAGGCTAACAAAGGCTAACATTTACCAACATACAGGTGGGTAAGCTGTGTCTTTATGAGAAACTATTTACTTGTAAAAAGAAAAAGAAGCCTGATGAGGTATAATCACAGTGTTTGGAAGGTAGGGGCAGCAAAGTCAAGTTTCAGGGCATCCCCACAAGACAGAGTTTAAGGTCGGGGCCAGCTAGAGGGATCGGTGGATACAAGCGCTTTCATCATGAGTCTGATGGCCTGAGTGGATCCCACGATCTCACAGTAGGTAGACGGAACGGATTCTCTTGCTGGGAGGTGATAGAGGGTTGACACATGTTGGAGGCTTGTCTGGGTTGCAAAGTGAGTTCCAGTCGGGCAGTGCTGGAACTCTTCTTAGTTCAAGGCCAGCCTGGTCTACAGACAAATTCCAGGACAGCCTGGAACACACAGACTACACACAGAGAAACCCTCTCTCTCAAAAAAAAAAAAAAAAAACAAAGAAAAAGAAAGAAAACCAACTTTCAACTTCTAGCCTCCACATGCACAAGAGTTGACACACATGAACTCACACACATCATAAACATGTAAGAACATTATTATAATCATTATTTATTTAAATTAATTAATTTTGACAGAGTTTAAAGCCAGAGTAGCTAGAAAAGATCTTGTCTCTGAAATAAAATAAGGATTAAAGTACTTTTGCACGGGGGAGGAGTTGCATGGGGGGGCTGGGATGAGAGGGGGGTTGCGATTGCAACATAAAGTAAATAAATAAATAAACGGAAAACAAACAAAAAGTACTGGTACATGATGTATAACACGAACGAACTCTGAAAAGTACAATGCTAAGCAGTCAGTTATATGCTCATAATAAATATTTTATTTATATGAAATATTCAGGATAATACAGAGAATAGTTTAGTGTTTGCTTAGATCTAATAAGAATGGAAGACTCTTTATTCCACTGAGGACCAACATTAAGAGTTGAGTGGGAGCTGGACAATGGTGGCACATGGCTTTAATCCCAGCACATGGGGAGGTAGAGGATGGATGGATGGATGGAAGGATGGATGGATGGATGAGGGGAAGGAAGGAGGGGGAGGAAGGAAGGAGGGAAGGAAGGAAGAAGGCAGGCTACAGTTTCACTCTCCAATGACTGTATACTACTACTGAGATTCCTAAAACCTTCTTTAGTTATCTGTGATCAGTATCTTTTCACCTAAGTATTCAGGGAAGGTTATGAGTGCAGATGCCTGTGGGTATCAGCTGGAGTCACGGGTAGTTGGTTGTAAGCTGCCCAGTGTGGGTGGTGGGGACTGAATTTAGGTCTTCTGTAAGAGCAGTACTTGCTTATTATCACTGAATCTTCTCTTCAACACCATATATAGCATATTAAATGCAAAACTCAGTGCAAAATTGAACTATAAACAGAACACACAAAGATAGAAAAAGGATTGGATATGTTTGTCCATGCCTGTAATAGCAGCACTCTCAGGATAGATCTCAGGATGGAGGCAGGAGGATCACGGCAATAGCTGCAGCTACATAGCAAGTTCCAGGATAGCCAGGGACACATAGTGAGAGTCTGAAAAGAAGAAAGGGGAGGGGGGAGAGAAAAGAAGAAAAAGAAAAATAGGAAGAAAAAAATGGAAAACGAGGCATCTTCTGTGGGGCACACTCCCAGCTTCCCAGATCATCAGGAGGCTGAAGTAGAAAGGTGTGAGACCAGCCTGGGCAAATTAAAGAGACATGTCTTTAAAATACCAGTGGTGGTGGTGGGGGGGGGGGGGGAGGGCAGATAGTAGTTTTAGGTGTAGTTTGGTGGTGGAGCATTTGTCCAGCACAGGTGAGATACTAGATTCAACTGATAGTTTTAGGAAAGAAAGGAAAAAAGGAAGGAAGGAAGGGAGGGAGGGAGGGAAGAAGGAAGGAAGGAGGGAAGGAAGGACGGCAAAAGAAAAGAAAGTGCTAGGTAGGTATGATGAGGTAGACCTGTGCTTCCAACATTTT
Source organism: Tokudaia tokunoshimensis (assembly GCA_036184795.1). Classification (NCBI taxonomy): domain Eukaryota; kingdom Metazoa; phylum Chordata; class Mammalia; order Rodentia; family Muridae; genus Tokudaia; species Tokudaia tokunoshimensis. The sequence continues at coordinate 91,731,555 of BTHU01000002.1, read as the reverse complement.
CACCCAAATGCAGGAAAGAACCAATTCATATGAACTGTCTTCTGATCCCCAGGTACATACTTTGAGCGCATGAGCGTGCACACCCATACACCTACATCCAAAAAAAAAAAAAAAAAAAATATATATATATATATATATATGGACTTGTGCTATTAGATGAGATACCCAGAGTAAGGTAAGAATTAGTCTTCCATCAACAGATGAATGAATAATTAAGTTGGGCTATATTCCAGTGAACTAAAAGGAAGTTAACGCTCAGTGGTTTAGAGTGCTTGCTGAACCTAGAACTGGCACACAACTTTGATCCCGGCACTGAGGAGGCAGAGGCAAGTAGATCTCTCAGAGTTTGATGCCAACCTGGTCTACATAGTGAGTTCCAGGACAGTCAAAAGTACAAAGCAAAGGGCTCAATGGTTTAGAGCACTGACTGCTCTTCCAGAGGTCCTGAGTTCAATTCCCAGCAACCACATGAAATGAGATCTGATGCCCAATTCTGGCTCTACCAGGCCAGACAGCAAGGCCATTTCAGGTTCTTGCCAAGAGCAAACATCATGTGACAGGCCTTAGATATGCTAGCATGTGACCTTATACAAGATTGGGAGTATGGAGAAAGCTACCTGGTTCTGTAATGCGCAATTCGGCCCTCCAGGACCTTGGTCCTCAAGGTCAGCTTTGCATCAGAATAGCTAGGAGCAGTATGTTAGCCATCCCAGGTCCAGATGCCTCCCCTAGGCTTCCTAAACCAGCCCTTCCCACCACCAGGGCTGCTCCTGCATGACTTTTCCTCTGCCTCCACCTGTAGAGTTGCAGGTACTACCGAGTCCTCCACAGGCTTTTGTACAAGCCCATCTTCTAGGAGAGCTATGGTCTTGTGATTATTCATCAGCATCTTCTACAGGCTGGCCTCAAACTCCTCAGACTCAACTAGGGACGATCTGGAAAGTTGTGCCTTCATCTATACTAAGATACAGGTCTGGTTTTATGGACTCTAGAACCATGCATGCTAGGCAAGCATTCTAGCAACTGAAGAGGCAAGTCTTGTAGGTGTGGTTATCTCCATAGAGCACTGGTCCAACTGGATGAGTCTTAACCTTTCCAGTACCCTCCTCTGTGTCCCCAGATGGACTTGCCTTACTCACTGGAGAAAGCATCTATTCTTTGGTAGAAATTAAGCTGTTGACCCTTCTGTTGGGCCCTATCATTCCACCCTCTGAGCTGAGTTTGCCTTGTTGTACCTTCACCTTTATGTGCATGGTAGTAAATGATCAATTAACTAGAAGAATAGGGCAGGTAAATCCCTTTAATACCAGCAATCAAGGCGGGGGGGGGGGCAAACAAATCTCTAGGAGCAGCAAGTTTCAAGCTAGTCAGGGCTGTATAGTAAGATCCTGTCTCAAAAAGAAAGAAGAAGAGGAGCAGATTCTAATAATTCCCATAATATTAAAACTAATCCTTCTAGACCCTGGCAATTAAGAGCACTCCTGCTCTTCCAAAGGATTCAAGTTTAGGTCTTAGCTCTTATATCAGGTGGCTCAAAACTGCCTGTGACTGTAGCTCTAGGATACCCAGTGCCCTTTTCTAACTTCTATCAGTGCCTACACTCACATACACAAACCTACATAGAAACACACACATATACATAATTTAAAAAAAAAAGACAAGAAAATTTGGAGGATATCTCTTATTTAGCAAAGTTCCTTTCTAGCATGTACAAAATCCTGCATTAGTAGTCAATGATGCAAAAGAAAAGAACAAAAGAGAGAAATGGGGAGAGGGAGGGAAGAAAGAAGAAAACGGAAACGAAGGGATTTTCACATTCAAAGGCAGGAGAAACAGGATTCGAGTCAAAACCACTCTGCTCTTTAGTCTCAGTTTGGAGGGAGTTGGAGGGATGGCCCCCAGGGTGAACGCAATGGGCGCGGTAACAATCTAGGTTCCATCCCTGGAGCTCGCAGGGAACGGAGAGAAACTTGTCCCCTGACCATCAGTGGGCTTCCTTTAGTTGGTTTGCTTGGTTGATTTATTTTTCAGTTTGCTTAAGGGAAAGCAGCTTTATAGAGCTGGAGAGATGGCTCAGTGGCTAAAAGTGGTTATTGTTCTTGCCCAGGAGCCAGGTTCAGTTCCTATCACCACTTGTAACTTCAGTCTCAGGCATTCCATCAGCCTCTGTGGCCTGCAAGTGGAGGGAGCACTCATGTAGTGCACAGATACTCAGGAAGGGGCACACACATATTAAATATATATATTTTTGTTGTCGTGTTTTGTTTTTTGAAACAGGATTCTCTGCATAGCTCTTGACTGTCCTGGAACTTCCTCTTTAGACCAGGCTGGCCTCGAACTCAGAGATCCACCTGTCTCTGCTTCCTGAGTGCTGGGATTAAAGGTGTGCACCACCACCACCAGGCTATAAATAAATATTTTTAAAAATAGCTTGTTTAGGAGAAAAGAAATGACTGTGCTCACTGATCAGTCAGGCTGTAGAAGAAATGACCTGCAAACCATCTTCCTCCAAGACTCAAGTCCCTTCTTTAAAAACTTTTTAAAAGATATTTATTTCATTTTATCTATATATGAGTGTTTTGCCTACATGTTTGTATGTATCAGAAAGTGACAGATCCCTTCAAACAAATGGATGTGAGCTACCATGTGGGTACTGGGAACCAATCTTAGGTCCTCTGGAAGATCAACAAGTGTGCTTTATACCACTGAGCCATATCTTCTTCAGTCTCTTCTTCTCCTCTTTTTCTTCCTCCTCCTCCTTCTCCTCTTCCTTCTCTGCCTCTTTTCCTTTTCCTCCTTTTTCTCCTTTTCTTCTTCTTCCTCCTCCCTCCTCCTCTCCTTTTCTTCCTTCTCCTTTTTCTCCTTCTCTTCTTTCTCTTCCTCCTCCTCCTCCCTTTTTAAATCACATTTTTACTTATTCTGCGTAAATGGAGTATGGGGTGCAGACACATGCCACATGCGGAAGTCACAAAACACTCTCAGGAACTCAGATCATCAATCCCTTAATTTTCTTCATTTCCTCCAAGACATAGGACCCAATTTATGTGTTTCCCTCAGACCTAGGAAAACCCAAACAGCCATCTGTGTTCCCACAAATGACAATCCCTTCCCTATGCTCAGACATTGCCTGACCCTCCATCTCCTCCTTCTGAGCCAAGCCCTGCCCCCAAATCCTCACTCCAGGGAACCCCAGTAGAGCCCTAAAGAGAAAATCTGGAAATGTGTCCTTAGGCTGGAGGGAGCTTCTTATGTCTCACTGGGGAGCTGAGTGAGATAAATTCCCAGGAGGGACGAAGGAGTTTGCAGAAATCCCAACAGGGACTTGAGACAGTTTTAACAACTGAGCCTTCACGCCTCCCCAAATTGCACAAGAAACTAACTAACCATCTTTTCCTTTTTTCTTATTTTTGGAGTGGGTGTCTCATGTAACCAAGGCTGGCTTCAGAATCACTATGTTGTTGAAGTTGACCGTAAGTGTCTGCTCCTCCTGCCCTTAGCAGGACTGGAATTACATGCCTGCACCACCTAGTACAGTTCATACGTTACTGGGGAGTGAACCCAGGATTTCAAGCACTCTAGGCAAGCACTCTAGGTAAGCACTCTACCAACTAAGTTACATCCCCAGAAACTGACCTGATACAAGTTTAGAAATATTTATTTATTATTTATGTGCATTGGTGTTTTGCCTGTTTATATGACTGTGTAATAATATTAGATCCCTGGAACTAAAGTGACAGCTGTGAGCTGCCATGTGTGTGCTGGGACTTGAACCTGGTTCCTCTGGAAGAGCCATCTCTCCAGCCCCTATAATTTTTAAAACTTTATTGGAAAGTAATTATAAACTCACAGAAAGTTGCATCTGGATGCAGCGGCACACATCCATAATCCCAGAGCCAGGAAGTGCTAAGGAGAAACTTCACCGAAAGCTCAGGGCCAGCCTGGTGCACAGAACAGGTTCCAGTTCAACCAGGGCTACCCGGCAAGAACATGTCATAAGTAGAAATAATTAAACACATAAACAAATAGCAAGAATAGTGAGAAGAGGCTCATGCTCCATCTACCACTTACTTCCTCTAGGATACCCTCTTACATACCTATACATAAGGTGTAATTTTTCTTTATTTTGGAGGGTGGTATGCACATGCCACAGTGCACATATTGAAGTCAGACGTCTGTTCCCTCCTTATGTCCACAATGTAGGTCCCAGCCGGGATTGAACTCAGTATTTGTGTTTAGCAGCAAGTGCCTTTAACTGCTGAGCTATCTCACTGGCCCCGTGCAAATTTCTTAGATGAAGTTTTCCTGATGAAGAAACTGAGGCTGATGAGGCAGCTTACCTAAACAGATACGCTCTAGAGAGCAAAGGTTGCCCTTCAGTTTGGGAGATAATGAAAGGAGGAGATGCTGCTGCTGCTGCTGCTGCTGCTGCTAATAATAATAATAATAATAATAATAATATTTAACAGCCTTCCACTTTTACTTTAGTATGATTGACAGTAAAAAACAACGCATAGTCTAGGTATATAATATGCTCTTGTCATTATCTTCTGACACAATGAGATCATCTATCTGTTCTCTGAGCAAATCTGAAGTATCCAAAGCATTAATGCTGACGGTTGTTATCAGCTGTAAATTATAGCTTCAGTACATATTCCTGTTACAACTAAACCCTGTGCGTGCTGTATGTGTAGTGATTCTGCAGATGTGGTAAATGTGCACAGTCGTACGTGCATGTCGAAGCAAGAGGAGGATATCCCGTGGTCTGCTTTCTCGACTCCTACCTTATTCCCTTGAGACAGTCTCGCACTGGATCTGGACCTAGGCTGGCAGCCAGCAAGCTCCCACCTTTACCCACAACAGGGCTGGGGTTACACACTCATGTCCTCATGCATCTTCCCAAACCCAACAACTAATCTTTATATCATTTGAGCAACATCAAGCTTTTCCCCCTATTCTCAAAGGAGCCTTGTTTGGAGAATGTTCAGGGTACTATGCTTGAAGTCCTAGATTCAAGCCCTTGTGCGAAATAACTATATTAATTGACTAATTACTTAAAGTTAGGAAGCCTCCTTTTTCTAAGAGTATTTTAGGTACAAAATGACTGATCTAGTCAGGCATCATGGTGCATGTCAGTAATCCCAACACTCAGGAGGCTGAAGCAAGAGAATCACACTGTTTTTTCTTCCTTCCTTTCTTTCTTTCTTTCTTTTCTTTCTCTCCTTCCTTCCTTCCTTTCTTTCTTTTTCTTCTCTCCTTCCTCCCTTCCTTCCTTTCCTTCCTTCCTTCTTTCTTTCTTTCCTTCTTTCCATTTTTCTTTTCTTTCTTCCTTTCTTCCTTTCTTCCTTTCTTTCTTTCTTTCTTTCTTTCTTTCCTTCTTTCTTTTTTTGGGCAGGGGGTTTTCAAGACAGGGTTTGTCTGTGTAGCCCTGGCTGTACTGGATTGTCTTTGTAGACCAGGCTAGCCTCAAATTCAGAGATCCATCTACCTCTTCCTTCTGAGTGCCAGCATTAAAGGCATATGCCACCACATCTGGCAAGAATTGCACATTTTTTGTCCCTGTCTCAGAAAGCAAATGAAAAAGCTTGGGAGTGTATCCTGCTTGCCGCATCTGCACTGCATGCTTTGACTCCTCGAGCCTACAAAAATTAAAACAACCCCCGTAAGCATCTCCTTCACCTTTCCAGACATGACTACACTCTGTTATATGACCCCCGAGAGGAGCCTGTGAGTGGCACTGTGGGTTACACTTTGTTCCAGCTTGGCATATGAGGAAAGCAATACTTAAACAATTTGTCTCAGGTCATCCCAGAGACATTTTTAAATGTCCAGAAAAATGTTTACATAACAGAGGCTGAGTCTGTTTTCATTCTGTAATCTCAGAACCACAGCAAATAAACAAGGCAGTGAAAATGAGTGCTTTGGGGCCGAGGGAGGGCTCATGAGTTAGGAGTACTAGCTGCTGCTCCTCCAGGGATCCTGATTCAATGGCACCCACAGGTAACTCATAATCACCTCTACTTACAGGGATCCAGTGCTGTCTTCTTCAGGCCTTGGCAGGCATCAGACACACAGGAGGTACACGGCTATATATGCAGATGAAGCATCTGTACACATAAAATAAATAAATACAATATTCATGGATGGAACCAAGACATGAGTGGGTGGAAACCCTTACTCTTCCTGCTAAAGTGGTGAAATGATGGCAGGAGATAAAAGATGCCTGGATGCTCAGGTCCACAGCCTGCAAGGCATAAGTAAGGGAACCCTGGGCAAGGTCCATAGTAAGAGGACCCTGTGAGGGGTCCGTGGTAAGGGGACCCTATGCTTTTTCAGTTGTCCGAGCACTTCCAGAGATGCTTTAATATTAGCAGTCATAAAAGCGAATTTAATTCCTTTAAAAAAATATATCCAAATTGGATTTAGTGTTTGAGTACAGGAAACTTTACCAAGATTATGGAAACAGAAAAGAATTTGAGATTAACATGTAGTGTGTGTTTCAGTACAGGTGGCAGGACAATTAGAAATCTGGTTAAGCTACAGAAAATCTGCACAGATCTGGGAGGGATTTAGATCTTGGGGCGCTTTGGTGCAACCCATCATCAGATGCACGGTGCACTGGGGCTCTGAGCATCCAGACTCCCCAGGTGCGGGGGAGATGATGTAAAGGGGAAGAATAAAGAGGATATTCTTCTCTGATCCACCTTTTGTGTGGAGCAAACAATTAGGCAGTCCTGGTGCCTGAGAGAGGAACTGGCGGAGTCTCTGAATGCCACCTCACGCCAGTGTTTCTGTGTTTTCCTTTTAAGAGTAATTCAGAGCATTCTCGTGGGATTCAAAAGCGGGAAGGGGGGAGGGAGTCAAAGGAAAGACCGCTCTTGACTGCAACATTCTCTTCATAGGCATTACCTCTAAAATACAAAGTAAGTATCAATTTTTATGTATATCCTAATAGTTTATCCTAACTATGAATATCCTAAATAGTTACTAGGTATGAATTTATTTTCGAGGACATCACAAGTCTTATACAATTCTTGCATGTCATGAAAGACTATTCTGATTTCTTATAACTTCCAACCGTTTGATAATGTGAAAGACAGCTCGTGCTTGAAGGCCATAGGTAGGCTAGGGCTTTGGCACTGGTTTTCATTTGCTGACCCCGGTCCAGACAAACGTAGATTGTCTTCGTAGAGCTTTTCTGCTGAGATTTCATGCGGCTAAGAAAGAGATTCCCAAAGGCTGTGTGAGGGTCTCTTTCTGGCTTGGGGAGCCCCTGTGCCTCCCGCTGGGCTCTGAGGATCAGCAGTCCCCTTTTCTTGTTACTTTAACTGGTTTGATAAGATTCTTCTTCTATCCAGTGTGTCCTAGTCTCCAGCAAGGACAAATCCTGACAGAACCCAGAGTTGCTGAGGATACTGAGTGACTGGGAATAAAATGTCGTGATTGACTGACTCCTAGCAGGACAAGAAGGAAGGGGGAGGCAGAGAGGGGGCAGGAGGAAAGAAGAAGAAAAGAAGTGGGGGAGAAAGGTAGAGGATGGCCTGTCTACTGGCCTTTGTCACCAAGCCTGAGCACTTGAGTTCCATCTCTAGGACCCACATGGTGGATGCACACCATGGTACCTCTGTATGCACACACACTCACACATATACTCATAAGATAAATGAGTAAGTACCCTCTGTCCTCTTGGTTGGGGTTTTCACGTGGCTCCAATCAGAAACTGCTTTGGAGTATGAGTGTTTTTGAGACGGTGAGTTTTCATCTTATAAATACATCTAGAATGTCAGAGTTTCCCCGAAGATCTCTGCAAGACTTTTAAAAATGCAACCTAACTCTGAACGATGTCACCCGCCCCCCACCCCCTCCCCCCTACACACACCTCAGAGCAGAAATCTGCCCCATCTTGGTCACTCTGGATACTAGTAAGAGTAAGAGGAGTTAGCCTTGGCTGGGGTGTCCCCTCCAAAGAGACAAATGCGTATATCCTGGGAGTGATTAAAATGTCTACACTACCTTGTACCCAATCCCAGATGAGGGCAGACAAAAATGTAAAAGGCAGGGCCAGGTTAGGGATATAGCTCAGTTGGTTGGTAGTTCATGCCTAACATGCATGAAGCCCTGGGTTCAATCCCAAGCACCACATAACCTAGCAATGATGTCATGTGCTTGTGACTTGAGCATTCAGGAAGGAAGTATAGGGAAGAAGATAACATTCAAGGTCATCCTTGGCTACGTAATAAGCTGGAGGGTTAGCCTTGGCTACATAAAATCCTATCTCAAAAGGACTGACAGGGCTCCCCAAATGAGGAGATACAGGTTTAGGAATTGCTTCCTGAATAAATCCAAATTCCTGTGCCTTGAGGTAGAGCTCTGGCTGCCTTCTTCCTCATCTACATGCTAGAACTCTGTTGCCTCAGATCCATTAAAAAAAAAATCATGGGGGCAGGAAAAAGGTCAGGGAGGGTCCTGCACACTTTAGGAACAGCTGACATATAGTCCCAAGGATAAGTTTTACACTTGCCTGCCCAATACCTGAGCCTTTCTCAGCATGAAATGTTCTGCCAACAAGTAGTCAATTTTATTTGGTTGGTAAATGTGTCATTTTAGAAATAGCGAGGCAGTAAGGGCTAGGAATCTAGTTCTTGGTAGACTAGCTGCCTGGCATACTCACGCTGCTGGGTTTGATTCCCTAAGCTTTGCAGGCTTAAGATCCCAGCTATTTGGGAGGCTGTGGCCAAAAGATTTGAAATTCAGGCCAACCTGGGCAATTTTGTGAGGCCTTGCTTCAAAATAAAAAAGGAAGATGGCCGGGCAGTGATGGCGAACACACCTTTAATCCCAGCACTCAGGAGTCAGAGGCAGGTGGATGTCAAGGCCAGCCTGATCTACAGAGCAAGTTCCAGGACAAGACGGGTTACCCAGAGAAACGCTGTCTAAAAAAAAAAAAAAAAAAACCCCAAAAACAAAAACAAAAAAAAAAACAGACTAGAACAAAACAAAACAGAATAGTAGAGTTAGACATAATAGTTCTTGCCTGTAATTACTATACTGGGGACCTAGAAGCAGAAAGACCAGGAGTTCAAGGCTAGCCTGGACTACAGAGTGTTCATATTATAAAATAAATGAATGGTGGGCTGTGGCTGCAAATCAGTTGGTACTGTTTGCCTAGCATGCCTGAGCTTGGGTTCTATCTTCCTACCCACCCTACCCCCTCCGACCTCCACCCCAGCCCTTATGGAATAAAGTGTGGTGGTGCGTGCCTGTCATCCTTTCACCGGGAGACCAGGAGTTAATTCAAGGTCATCTTTAGCTACATAACCAGTTGGAGGCCTCCTCCAACTGCATGAGATGCTGCTTACAAGAATGAACACATGCATGAATGAATTAATGCACAGATGAATGTATGCATGCACGCATGCAAGCACAAGAGGAGGTGGGGATATAGCTCATCTGTAGAGTGCTTGCCTAGCATATGGAAAATAAAGCAAAGGCAAGCCAAATTGTGCAGGGTTTTTTTCCCTTGTAAAAGCCTGACAGGCAATCACAGGTGGAAGTTCATTGTTCCGACAGAAACCAATTATCAACAATTGGCAGGGAAGGACAGAAGCCTATTGGGAAAGAAAGATGTTCTTTCTCCCTTGGGGACTAAAAAAAAAAGTGAATTCAGAAGCCTAGGAACTGCCTGAAAGAGCAGTGAAGATGCGGTGCCCCTTAAGTTCTTCACTGTGTGCAGATGAAACTGAAGCCTGGAGTTTAGGAGAGCTTTGCTGTCACTGAGTGACAACTGCATTAGCGGCAAGAAGCCCAGAAAGAGGCTGGCGGCACGGGAATATTATAGGTTTGGATTTTTTTCAGGGAAAAATGTAATTTGGGGTCTGGCTGAAGTTGCTTAGAAGATTATATTTATCAAAGAATTTCCAGGCCAGGCATGGTGGTGCATGCCTTTAATTCCAGCAGTTGGGAGGCAGAGGCAGGTGGATCTCTATAGGCGTGATGGTGGCTCAGTATCTGAGAGACTACAACTGGAGGATTGACATAAATCGGAGGCTAGTCCGGGCTACAAAATGAGTTCCAGCTGACCAGGCAGTGGTGGGGCACACTTTTAATCCCAGCACTCTGGAGGAAGAGGCAAGAGGATTTCTGTGAGTTTGAGGCCAGCCTGGTCTGCAGAATTAGGTCCAGAAGAGCCAAAGCTAAGAAGAGGAGGAGGAGGAGGAGGAGGAGGAGGAGGAGGAGGAGGAGGAGGAGGAGGAAAGGGAAGGGAAGGAAGGAGTTCCAAGCCAGCCTGGGCTACAAAATGAGGTGGGTTTTTTGTTGGTTTTTGTTTTTTTCTTGGATCAGAAGTGTGTATCACCACCACTCAGTTCCAAGACAGCCCCACTACATAGAAAGAACCTACATAGAGAGACCCAGCCTCCAAAAAAGGGGGTGGCGCCTAGTTACCACCTAGGGCAGTTTTTGTAGTTCACACAACCTGGAGCCTGACAAAAAACACTCAATGTGACAAACTAGCAATCTGCATCTCTTGTAACTAAGGAATTAATGCTTGGTGAAGCAACACGCAGGCCATCAGTCATCAGTCCATCCTATCTGTTTGGCCTCTTGGACCCCAGAGATACAGGAATCTCCTTAAAGCCCGAACACTTCCTTGTATCTCCTATTTCATTTGCCAACTCAAGGAACCTGCTTTCACACCCTGTATCCAATTTATTAACGATCTTATCAGTTATAAGATTATAACTGATAATAGATTATATAATTATAATAGTTATAGATTTTCCTCTAAAAACAGATTGGGTACCTAGCCACTACCAGCACCTGAGCCAAACCACCACCACCTCCCGAGAGCCTGCTGATGCCTGTATCCTGGTCTCCACTTGTGTATCTACAACTCAGATCCCCAAGACTTGATTGGCGGTGGGATGGGGGATGAGGGGATAAAGTCAGGTGATTTTGTTGCTGGTTTTGGTTGTTTTTTGTTTTGTTTTTGAGACAGGGTCTTGCTATGTAGCTCAGGCTGACCTGGTACTCGCCATGTTGCCTAGGCAGACTTTCAACTCAAAATGGTCCTCCTGAGCCTCTCAGTTGCTGAGACTATACATGGGCCTATTGAAAATCTGATTTATTCTTCTAAAATTCAGTCATATTCTTTCATTCTCTGTTAAGAACTGTTTTTCAACTCATAATAAAAGCCACAGGATCTCCTGTGGTCCAGGCTGGCCTTGACGTGGTCACGTGGTTGAAAATGACCTTGAATTTCTATCCACCTGACTACTTCCCATGTGCTGGGATTACAGACAAGGTCTACCACACTTCTTATGTGGTGCTGAGGACGGAAGCTGGACTTTATGCATTGTCAGTGAGCGCCCTGCCAACTGAGTTACATTCCCAGCCCTTAAAAGTATATTTCTAATATTTGGAAATATTCCTGCTATATCCTTTTCTGGGTTAACCTTCTATTTGTTATACCATTGGTGGATTCCAGGGCCTCACTCAGACAAGTACTGTACTGCCTCTCCTATTTAACAGTTTTGGTTGCCATTTCTATGGTTCATTTTCTCAACTTCTTTTTCCTTTTTTTTTTTTAAATACCATATAACCAAAAGCTAATTTGTTTTCCTAGTTTATTTCATTAGGCAGCTACTTTATGAAGTCCTACGGGGTCACTATTCTTGTTAACATGAACATATCAGTATTGTTTTCCTATCCTAAACACTCCAATGGTGTATCCCAGTGCTGTATACCTATAAACTCCAGAGTCTGAGGCAGGAGCATTGCTGCAAATTTGACGCCAGCCTGGGTTAGATACCTTTACCCCAGAGACACCCCCAACAGCCGACTACAGTCCAACTTGTTCCAGCCTCCCAGCCTTCAGCATCCTGCAGACTTGGTGGGTGAACGCGCTAATTTACCTAAAACTCTGCCTCATCTTCTCTTGCACTTCAGCCTGAGAATTAATTCGCTTGGCTCAGGAGTTTCAAGGACAATGGTGCTAAGGCCAGAGAGCTCTCTGATTTATAGGCCACCCTTGCCTGCATGTAGAGTTCCAGGCCAGCCAGAGCTACATAGAGAGACTCTGTCTGAAACAACATCAACAAAAGAGTTGCATGTGAGTTAGCATGTACTTTACCAACCTACCATATGAAGCCAAAATTCATAAATAAACATTTTATTAGAAGATTTTTTTTTTGCATTAGTAGGTCAGTTTGGTAGTAAATATAAGATTTTTTTCCTTTGGCAAAATAAACAACAACAGCAAAAACTCAAAAAGAAAGAAACTTGTGTCCTCTTGTCCTGTCCCTGTGCACACTGTTCAAGTTTGACCTCCAGTCTGGAATGCTATCTTCTTATTCATTCAGTCAATGGAGCCTCAGGGAGACCAGTAGTTGCTACCCTCTGGGGCCTAGGTCTTCTGTCTGATTGTGTGTATCTATCAATCACTTGCCCTAAATATTCCCTTTTCAGAATCTAAGAATTATTTATGCAACTACTTGATTGATTAACGATATCTCATTGTGGATTTTTTTTTCTTTTTTAGTGGAAACGGGGACTTACAGTCTAGTCCTGCGTATCATGGAACCCACTTCATCCAACTGCTTGACTTTAAGCTTACAACAATCCTCCTGCTTCTATCTCCTGAGTGCTGGCATTACAAGTGTATAGCATTGCACTGGGCTGGAAATACTTTTATTTAGGATTTATTTATGGGCTGGGTTTGTGAGTTCGCTGTCTGTCTGTTTTGACACACAATCTTGCTGTATAATAGCTCTGGCTGCCCTGGTGTGCACTCTACCCCACATTGACAGCAAACCCACCTATCTTCCCCCCCTCAGCCACTGAGCACTGGGATTACAGGTGTGAGCCACCACACCAGAGCTGAGACAGGGATTTTATTCTTTCTGATTCTGTACTTTTGAGGGGCTCCTTTGCTCCTAAGCTGCCCCCCACAGGCAGCTTTCAGTTCCTCGGGTTGCTCCGGTCCCGCTCCTGGTCTACTCCCCACCAGCACCCCTTCCTCTCTCCCGGGAATTCCTCACCTGGCAACTCTCCTCTGCGGAGGGGCCTCTCAGACAGAGTCCCCCTCCCCCTTCCCAATCAAAGCACTCGACAGCATCCCCTTGGGCTGGAATGTAACACCATCCTTACTGGGGCTTTACTTTTGGCTACTTCTCTGGAGGGAGACTACTAGGACGCATTGGTCCATAAGAAAGCTAGCGTGAGAGTCTGGGGCTGACGGTAGTGACCAGGGCTGGCAGTGGGCATGCTTGGCTGCACAGAAGAAGCTGATCCGGTGGAAGAAACTGTCTGAATGCCTCGGCTGAAGTAGTGTTTCTTCCGCAGGCATGCTGCAGCAGCTCTTTGGGGGTTTTCTTACCTTCCCCAAACCGGTGAGCCTGGGACTTGAAAGTCTCTCCCTGAGACAGTGCTGGGGGGCAGCTGGAGGGCTGGCGATCAAAGGCTGCAGGTGTTTGGTGGAACATCTCTTCTTTGGGAGAATGGAGGGGCAGCGGAGTGCTATGGAAGTGGGAAGGGGAAGCCGGTAGATGAGAACACGGAGGCCCATGGTCCACAATCCAGGCCAAGCAGCACAAGTTCCCCAAAGGCTGACCCTCGAAAACTCTTTGAGATAGGGCTCTTGGAGATGACTCAGCTGGTAAGGGGCTGCCAAGTTTTATTACCTGAGTTCAACCCCCGGGTCTCACAAGCTGGAGGAAAGAACCAACTCCTAAAAGTTGTCCTTTGGCCTCTACATGCTTGCTCCCTCCACTGACACACATAATAAATAAAATACATTTTGTGTGTGTGTGTGTGTGTGTGTGTGTGTGTGTGTGTGTGTGTGTGTGTGTGTGTGTGTGTTTAAATTAAGGGATAGTATTTTGGCAATGAAACAGACTGCAGGTTTTTGTCATAAATAAGAATCATAGGTTCGAGTGCCAGACCAGCCAAGGCTACACAGTGAGACCCTGTCTCAAAAAATTAAAATTAAAAAAATCAAGCAATCAGCTGGCCCGGGGTGGTACACACCTTTCATCTCAGCACTTGGGAGACAGAGGCAGTGAGATCTCTGTGAATTCAAGGCCAGCCAGGTCTACAAAGAAAGTTCCAGGGCAGTAAGATCTACACAGAGAAATTGTGTCTCGAAAAAACAAAAACAAATCAAAACAACAACCAAAAAAAAAGTAATAATCAATCAGTTATGGGAATGTGGATGTTTGTGCCTCGCTTTTCCCAAACAGGGAAGAGGAACAACACATTTTTTTCTGTTACAGTGAATAAATAAATGACTTCACTTGAATACATACTAAATACTTTTTTCTTTCCTTTCCTTTTTCTCTGACACGGGATCTCTCCATGTGTCCCTGGCTGTCTTGGACATACCATGAAGCACATGCTGGTCTAGAACTCACAGAAATCCTTCTGTCTTTGCCTCCCAAGTACTGGGATTATGAGCCTGTCCTGGGTTACCTGTAGAGTTTATTCTTAAAATAGTAAGAAGCAGATACAAATGTGGCCCTTGAGAGACGCTTGTGGGACACTCACACCTAGTCTGTCCCCTCTGTTCCCTGAGGTCCACTCCCTCTTCCACTCCAGAAATTATCCTATTAACACTTTTAATTTAATTTTGAGTCAGGGTCTTAAATAGGCATTGCTGGCCTGGAACTTATTTAGACCAGGCTGGCCTTGAACTCAGAGTTCTGATTGCCTCTGTCTCCAGAGTACATTCCAGAGATAGAGGCAGGAGAACCAAAATTTCCAGGTCATCCTCAACTACACAGTGGATTTGAAGCCACTTCTTCACTTCTACACATCTGTAATTGATATGTTTTGTAATTTGGCAGCATGATGCAGTGGGAGGGGGGAACCTTAGGGGGCCCATGCTGCCCTCCCCACTGCTGCCTCAGGGTCTAGTATAAAATGAAGAAATGAAGTTTATTTGGGACATGGGAAGGGGGTCTGGGGAAGGGAGTAGAGGCAGAGAAAGAGAAAGAAAGGAGGCAGAGAAGGACAGTAGATAAGTGGATATTAGCCCAAAAGACACATTTCACATATCAAATGATGCCCAAGAAGGAGTAAGAACAAAGTGTGGATACTCTGGTCCTTCTTAGAAGGGGGAACAAAATACCCACAGAAGGAGATACAGAGACAAAGTTTGGAGCAGAGACTGAGGGAAAGACCATCCAGAGACTACCCCACCTAGTGATCCATACCATATACAGTTACAAAATCCAGATACTATTATCGATGCCCACAAGTGTTTGCTGACCAGAGCCGGATATAGCTGTTACCTGGGATGCTCTGCTAGTGCATGACAAATACAGAGGGGGACACTCTCAGCCAGCCATTGAACTGAGCACAGGGTCTCCAGTGGAGGAGCTAGAGAAAGGACTCAAGGAGCTGAAGGGGTGTGCAGCACCACAGGAGGAACAATATGAGCCATCCAGTACTCCCAGAGCTCCCAGGGACAAAACCATCAACCAAAGAGTACACATGGAGGGACCCATGGCTCCAGACACATAGGCAGCAGAGGATGGCCTTGTTAGACATCAAAGGGAGGAGAGGCCCTTGGTCCTGGAAAGGCTTGATGCAGCAGTGTAGGGGATACCAGGACAGGGAAGCTGGAGGGGGTTGATTGGGGAACAGGGGGAGGGGAGATGGCTTATGGGATTTTGGGGGGGGGGGACCAAGAAAGGGGACAACATTTGAAATGTAAATAAAGAATATATCTAATAAAAAACAAGACTGATCTCTCTCTCCTCTTCTCTCTCTGTGCCATCACCCTTTTACTCTTTCTCCCCTAACCCCCATGGCGACTCCCCTGGCCTTGGTCATTGAGGCCAGTAAGCTTGCTGGAGAGTAGCTTCCCAGTAAACCTGCATGTTTTTTTAAATATTTACTTATCTATTATAGGTAAGTACACTGTAGCTGTCTTCAGACACCCCAGAAGAGGGGGTCAGATCCTATTACGAATGGTTGTCATTGGCCTTGATCATTAAGGCCAGAAAGCTTGCTGGAGAGTAGCTTCCCAGTAAACCTGCATTTTTAAAAAATATTTATTTATTTATTATAGGTAAGCACACTGTAGCTGTCTTCAGATACCCCAGAAGAGGGGGTCAGATCCCATTATAGATGGTTGTAAGCCACCATGTGGTTGCTGGGATTTGAACTCAGGACCTTCGGAAGAGCAGTCAGTGCTCTTAACCACTGAGCCATCTCTCCAGCCCATAAACCTGATTTAATATAATCTAGAAGAAGAAGAAGAAGAAGAGGAGGAGGAGGAGGAGGAGGAGGAGGAGGAGGAAGAAGAAGAAGGAAGAGGAGGAGGAGGAAGAGGAGGAGGAGGAGGAGAATAAGAAGTTGTTAAAGACTTAAAGGAGAGGGGAGAGGGAGGAGAGGAGACAGGATTGGGGAGGGGGGGCAGAGACAGAGAGAAAGCCTGAACAGTCTTATACCTGAGCCAGGCTTCTACCTGACTGTTGCTAGGTAACTGTTGGGCGGAGCCTAGAGGAAATGCTAACAGCAATACTTGCTAAAAATCAGTAAAAGCACTTCTGGAAGGTTTTAAGCAGGAAAATGTTAGGTTTGAATTAGGGACTGATCACACCTCATTCCCCTGCCATTTTACAGGTTATAGCAGGTATCCCACTGGGAATGTATCTGTGACAGGTTCCCTGGGGCCTCCTGACTTCAATATGTCCTGTTGCCTTCAGGTTCCTGCTATATTCCATCTACCGTTAAATAAATATTGTGGCCTCAAGAAACTTTGCATTCTGTCTCCTACCCCAGACCTTTCAGAAAGAGCTATACTTGTTTCCATAGGTTTCTATATGGCTGCCTCACTCTTGGGATCCATTCACCCATTCACTGAGGATTGTCAGAAGTTTAAGGTCAGTTTGGGCTATACAATGAGACCCCGTTTTAAAATTAAGTTTAAATAAATAAGTGGCATATTGGTTTCCAAGTATTAACAACGACCTTGGCACAGCATAGAAGGTGGGCGGTGAGGGGTTAGGAAGAGTATGGAAGCCGGGTGAGGAGTGATCCTGGGGCTAAGAGCTGCAGAAAGACCGAGTGAGCTGGGGAAGATGAGACAGACCATCCCTCCCCTTCCCTTTCTCCTGTTTGTAAACCTTTACTATTTTATATGTATAAACGTTTGCCTGCATTGTATGTCTATGTACCACACGCGTGACTGGTGCTCACGGAGGCCGGAAAAGTGCATCAGATCCCCTAGAACCGATGTGACAGATAGCTGCGAGCCCCCACGTGAACCCAGTTCTCTCCAAGAGCAGTGTGCATTCTTAAGCACTGAGCCATCTCTCCAACCCCATATCCTCATTTTGGATCCTAATTTGAGCACTTGCCTGAAGCAGCCGCTTAGATCAATGATCAGGCCCAGTTATAGAAGCTCCCAGGTTGGGCAGTAACTCTCTAATTCATTGTTAGGAGGCTGAAAGAGTGGGGAGTCAGTCATATAGGTGTTTTGGACAATGCCTAGCACCTTACATGAGGGTTAATAGTGACACCTCCCCCGCCCCTTAATTTACTTATTCACTTTACATCCCGACCACAGAGCACCCTTCCTCCTCTCCTAGTCTATCCTCACACCCGTGCCCCCTCCTCTTCTCTTCTGAGAAGGGAAGTCGCCGCCCCCGCCCCCCCCATGGGTTCAAATTTGTCCTAGAACACCAAGACGAAGCAGCAGGACTAGATGCAACGTCCTCCGATAAGACCAGACAACACAGCCTGGCTAAGGGAAAGGGAGGCAACAGAGTCAGTCAGCCCCTGCTCCGCTTGTTAGGGAACCCACATGGAGATCCTGCTGCGCATCAGCTACATCTGTGTAGGGCCCTGGGTCCAGCCCATGCACGCTCTTTGGTTGATGGCTCAGTCTCTGTGGACACTTACCATTTTTAACAAGATAAAGGACTGTTCTTTAGGTGTCCTGGAGAGGAATTCAGTAGGGAACTAGTGTGTTCGGCCTTTTTGTGTTTTGTTCCCAAATCTGTTGGGAAATTCCTTTTCTCAGCGCTGCAAGCCACCTAACCCTACCTAACCCCGAGCCCCAGCTGACAGCTTTCCATGACAAAGGCAAAGGCAGGACTCTAGCCTAGAGGCCAGCCACCCTCCTGCCCCGGGAGAGCATCTGGGGTTTCTTTCTCATTAATGACCTCGGGGTTTTAGCCCTGAAAACAGTAGGAAGAAGACAAAAGCCACTCAGACCCTAAAGACAGGTGCTTTCAAACCCTCGTAGGGCCCTGGGAGTCTCCTCTGAAGTTCAGGCAGCCTTTTGTGTTCTCAGCCTGCCTGGGTTTGCCTTGGGAGGGATTTGGGAGCTCAGTTGGCCACCGGGGGTGGGTGGTGGTGCCGCCCCCCCCCATAGCTGCTTTCAAGCCTCCTGGGCTGCGTTTTTTTAGGAAGTTCAAGAGCTATGGGAGATTTTAAAATGTCAAGATGGCCGAGCATGGCGGCACAGCGTTCAGAAAATGGAAGAACAAATTTCAACGTAAGCCTCTGCTACAAAGTGAGTCTGAAGGCTAGCCTGGGCTTCAAAGACTATTTCCCAAATCCAAGCTATAATACATATGCAGAGGTGGAAATGTAAAACTTGCCCATTAGGTCCTCAAATTCTCCTGCCTTGCTGTATTTCAAAGGGCACCCAAGGCCGTGGAAAGCTGACATCGCAGCCTTGTATGCAGCTACTTCCCAGGAACCCTAGCTCCTTATTATAGGGCATTTTTGTACGTGTCCCTGTTGTAAGCAACCCAAAGTATGGTCTAGTCCAAATTCCCTGACATGGTTCCCAAGGCAGAAGACATCACAGGTGCTAAGTGGGCAGCAACTGGGTGGTGGTGGTGGACTTCGATGTGGAACCATCCAGGCCCAGGTAGCTTTGCCCAGGTCTATTTCATGCTGGGTCTCAGCCACTTTACTGACCCCTCAATAGTTCCTCACAATGCCACCATCCTTGTGTCTAATATCAAACACCCAGATCTAGTATTTTCTAATACATTTTGATCCAGTTTGTTTCTTCCCAACTAATCCTCACACTTGATTCCCTTAAGGAAGTTTAGGGTAAAATGTTCTTACCTGAGTTATTATGACCCCATGTGACCACCATTCCCTAGGGTATTTCAACTGTGTGGGTATGCACAGGACACTCTATATAACTTTCTGGATGGGACCATGTTCAAAGTTACAGCTCCAGCCTTGGAATGGGCTATCTGAGGCTCCTTCCTCCCACCTCCAACACAATGTTCACCCTGCAGAGTTCCACATGAGGGCAACCTCAGAGTGCAGCTTTCTTCAGACTATTGTGCACTGAAACTCACTGTAAGTTGTCCTCTACTCCAAATTAGAACCTTATCCTTGGAAGGCTAGGCAGGCACTCTACTACTGAGAGCCCCATCCCAGCTCCAAGTTTAGCTTCTAACAGAACTGTTAAAGAATTAGAAATCAACCCAACACTCTCCATCTTGCTGAAGAGTAGTTTTTATTCTCGATATTCTTTTATTTTATTCTATTCACCTGGGATAGGTGGAGCAAATCCAACGTGCAGTCAGGGACTCTCAACACAGTCCCTCTAGTGGACTGGGCATATCTTCCATTTCTGCTTCAAAGACACTGAGGTCCGAAAGCACAGATGCAAAGCCAGGAATCATCCCGTGAAGAGTTTATTCTTAGCACGTAGAACACACTCTTAAGGGAAAAAAAAATTCTTTAAAGCTCCAGTAGACATTATAAATTAATTTACAAATATAGAATTGTGTTAGAAATATCCATAAAAGTCCTTGATTCTTCACATACAAAAATATTCAGAAAAAATTTTATGCACAAAATATGAGGCCAGGTAGTTTCTTTGGTTATCTTTTTGCAGAATTGTTAATAAGCAATGACGATTGCAATTCATACATCGAGAAGGCATTAAAATTTTTCATTCATTTCTAAAAAAAAATTATTAAACTAACGCTAAGAGTTCTAATATACAGGGGACTTGAAACCCTGTTTAAAAAAAAAAAAAGAAACCACAAGGATCCTCCCCCCCCACACCCCCCAATGAGGTTCTTGTCTCATGGCAATATCTCAAGAACATGGTAGCATGGGAGCTTATAGAATACCTTCATTTTAGTGGAGTTGTTTCTGTAAATCCAACCTTTCCATTTGTTAGAAATCTTTGAATGAGTTCAGCTGATGCTGACCAAGTGTTTCCTGTATGATGATGTGCTAGACTCTCCTCACTATAAAATGGTTCAAATGGAGTTACCTGAAAGTAGAAGGGGGAGCGGTGGTACTGAAACAAATTAACATACATATGACTTTTAAGAGAATATGACCATATGTATATAATTTCTCATTAAAAATTGAAAGATTGGTTGGTCCAGGTGTGATAGTCAATCATGAGGCATACCTGCATCTCAAGGCCAACTACATAGTCAGTTCCAAGACAGCCAGGGCTATGTAGAGACCTTGTCTCAAAAATGAAAAAAAAAAAGAAACCTGTAAGATTTCACTTTTAGTGAAACACCTAGGACATAAGCTGAATCAGGCAGGAAACCAGGTTTATTACTAGAACAATGGCTTCCAGGCCTTATCCCATGTTTACTTTGTCTGTCATGAAGCTGACATGTTTAAGAACCCTCTACTCCCCATGACCTTGGTATGTTACCTACCATTTTGGGAGGATAGTCATTCCTATCTCTCACAGGGTTTGGTCTATCAACAGTTTCAGAAATCCACTAAGTATCTTGGAAAGGGGACTTATTGTGCAAAATTAAATGGGTTGAGGCGATCCACTTTGAATGGATTCAGATTTGATAAGCTCAGAAAGCTTCTGCATTAATTTCTGTGAACTCCTGAATAATCAATCCTACAGTCCATTGACTATGCTCAAGGTAACCAAGTAGCTCTTACACTCCAGCAAGCTATTTTTCAGGTTTCTCTGGTTGTGTGCCTCTCTGGGACAGTTGGCAGAACTCTATGAGGACTGTCTTTATTTTACTATTCACTTGTAAATCAGGGCAGCAAGCTCAAATGTCAAATGTAGTCCGGCTCACAAAGTTTTCCCACCTGTAACTCCAATGACGTTTTCCCCCCATCAACCTGCGTATAGACAAAGTCAACAGACTGTGGGATCATTGAGGGGTTGTTGCAGGAATGCTTTATGTCAAAAGCTTATATACATATATATATATATATATACACACACACATATATATACATATATATATATATGGAAATGTCTCAACCCATTTCATTCTTTGCACAGTAAGTCACCTTTCCAAGATGCTAAGCAGATTTCTGAAACTGTTGATCTCTGTGTGGGAGATAGGTACATCTCAAGTGTACATTTCATCAAGTCTGGAGAGCAATGTCTAAATATCAGAGCCATCCCGGGGGTAGATGAGGCTGTTGACCATGCTGAAGTTGTAGAAAGGGCTGCCGAAGGGGCTACTCTGGTCCCCACTGCTACCGCCAGAGAAAGGGTTGTAATAGGAAGACAGTTGGTTGCTTCCACCCACAGTGCTCAGCTGCATGGAGTCTGGAGAGCTGTCTGGAACGGAGGTGTTGGGGAATGTGCTAGAGGGCAGCTGGGTCCCTCCTAGGTGGCGACGGCTGCCTGGGAGGGTTTGCTGGGTGCCCATGCTGCTGGAGTTGACACTTAAGGTGTTGAAGGTGCTGAGAAAAGTGTTGAGGCACGGGGTGGAGGTGAGGGCAGACGGGGTGGAGGTGAGGGTGGATGCTCCTGGAGGGGAGGCAGTACTCTTGGTGCCCTCTGGAGGCTCTGGTGACTGAGAGGGCCTCAGCATAGCTGAGGGGCTGTCTCCTTCTAGCTTCCCACTCACTCTTAGTCTTGAGGACTGCTCTTCTGATTTGGATGTCCCTGAAGGCACAGTAAGGTTGCTGCTGGCCTCGGTGCGGCGTCTTCGCTTCCGACGGAAGTTTCCATTGTCGAACATTTTCTCACAGTTTGGATCTAGAGTCCAGTAGTTACCTTTCCCTGAGGGGAATGAAAAAGTCAGTGAGGGTTGGTGATTTCTTTCATTTGTCTGTTCATTCGTTACATTCATTCATTCATTCATTCATTTGAGGCAGGGCTTCTCTGTGTGGCCCTTGTTGTCCCAGAACTTGCTCTGCAGACCAGGCTAGCCTTGAACCAGAGATCCATCTGCCCCTCTCACATGCTAGGATTAAAGGCATGTGCTACCATGCCTGGGCTTGAGGGTTCTATTTTATTTCTGTGCACAGAACACCCCCCCCTTACATTCCAAGACACTTTAGTGCATGTCTGAAATCAAACAGTATCAAATCCTATCCATCCTATGCTTCTTCCTGTGATAAAGTTAATATATAAATTAGGTAGAGTAACAGTTATTGTACATCATGTGAATGAGATCTATTTCTGGAATGTAAAGACAGCTTCATATATCCCTGGCTGGCCTTGGATTTACTCTAGTTCGGCTGCTTCTCCCTGAGATTACACTGCCTCTCCTGAGATACACTCCCATGCCCTTTCTACAGTGCTGAGGACCATGGTAGTAGGGCAAGTATTCACCTACTGAACTACAGTCCCGGTCCTCTTCTTTCTCTGTTTCCTTTCTGTTGAGACAGGGTCTTGAGTAGCCCAGGCAAACCCAGAACCTGCTATGCTAGTGAAGCTGGGGCCAGGAACTGGATCAATTCTCTTGTCTCTACTTCCTAAGTTCTAGAAGTACGGGTTATGTGCCTCAATGCTTTGTTTGTAATTTACTGCTTAATTATTAGGGACAGCAAATGACCCTGCTTTAGTAAAACTGGGGGTTAGGGAAGATCACTACAGCCCACATTGGACCACCAGGAAATCAGATTAAATGTTGACCAAAGTGCTCCCTGGGTCATCCTCTGGAGGCCTTGTTCACTACAAGGAAAGTCAGAGTAAGTTCTTCTAGCCAGTTCTGAGTCTTAGTATCATCCACTTACATCCTAAGACCTGAATTTATCTCCGAGACACCTACAGTTAAGTCACCTGCCACCTTCCTTTACTCCTGATCCAAGCCATGTAAACTTGCAAAGTTACAAAATTTTGATGCTATTTAAAAATCATTATCTTCCATTTGTTTTCTAAAACAGCAAGTTAACATATAGTAAATTAATTTAGGCTTAAATGATGCCCTAGCTTTGTAGTTGGCACTATGGCTAACAGAATTTACTACAACTTTTTCTGAAAAAACTATGCAAGTCCTACAACTGAAAAGAATCATGCCATTTAAAAAAGACAATGTCAAAATGATAATTAAAAAAATATTACTACCAAGCAGTCAACTAAGTCTTCACAGCTCAGCCGATGTGTGTCTGCAGAACAAGAAAACAGGGAATCATCCCTGTAAGATCAAGATGTCCACCGTGAAAATTCTGCACTCACTCAAAACACACAAGACTTGTCTTCTGTAGGAAAGAAATGCCCTCCTATAATTGAAGTGGGACATATATCTATACCACCTTAGAAGAATTTTACCCAAATTAAAAAGACAATGTCAAAATGACAATTAAAAAATATTACTTAGCTTTTCCTAACTTGGTCTTTGTTGTTTCAAAGTCTTAAACTATTGCTTTTCAGCGAGTGCTTCTCATAGATAAGCTCAGGTGTCTCTCAGCTCTGGAGACAGGCAACAGGACCACAGCCCTCAGTTTCAGAGGAGAGGTAAGGTACAGACTGGCTACCTGCTGTATGCCAAGTTACACACAACTGTCACCAGGGAGAGACAGCATTAAAGTAGGCTGCCTCCTAACCTTTCTTTCTTTTCCTTACTTTTCTTTTCCTCTCCTCTTTCTTTCTCCTTTCTTCCTTCCTTCTTTCTTTCTCTCTCTTCTATGTAGCTCTGCCTAACCCAGAATTCACTATGTAGACCAGGCCGGCCTCAAACTTAAGAGATATGCCTGCCTCTGTAAAGAGTGTATACACACAAACACACACACACACACACACACACACACACAGAGAGAGAGAGACAGAGAGAGAGAGAGAGAGAGAGAGAGAGAGAGAGAGAGAGAGAGAGACAGAGAGAGAGACAGAGAGAGAGAGACAGAGATTCGTAACTATCTTGATAAGTCTATTGCGCCATCTTGGTACCTCTCTCAGTACAAGAGGGTAAACCCAAGATCTCAATATACCAAGCAAATATTGTATTTTTAAGCGACACTCTCAACCTCCAAACACTTGGTTCAAGCCATCACTGTCCATTGAGTCCTACTGACATATCCAGAAATTGCCACTTCATTTGGTGATTTTTTTTAAAAGTTCCCCCAGATACAGTATTTTTGAACTTTTTAAAGTTCAAAGCAATACACGTGACAATAGTCCTAATAAACTTGGGTGGTTTAGAGTCTAAGTCAGGAAGTTGCATCTTCAAAAACTGCACATCCTATTCAAGTGTCACTATTGGGCACTAATGGCTATTTGAGATGTGCCCAAATTAAAACATGTAAAACACACACAGGATGTGAGATTTAAGAGAAAGGCTATGAAACTGACCTTGAACTCTCAATCCTTAAACCTCTACCTCCTAAATGATAAGGTATGCCTAATCACATTAACTTTTTAAATGTAGTTTGCACTATACAGTATCAGCACTAGAAAACTGCTCCCAGAGTGACTTCTACAAGGCGGAAAGTAATTCAGTGGTAGAGTTAATCCTTTGCATATCTGAGACCCTGGATTCCATCCCCCAATACAACAAAAGACACTCTGGGATCATTCGAGAAGCCTCAAGCAAGAATCTGTTTCTTTGTAAGCTTCACCCCACTTCCACCTCCCTCTGCCAGGTAAGGGAACACTCAGAACACAGACCTATGCAGTCTTCTTCACTCATATCTAAATTTACCCAAACCTCAGTTGGCCCACAAAGTGAGATCGATCCTTAGGAATTCAAAGGAGGAAATGAGGCCCAGTGTTAACACCCTGCTTCTGAGAGTCCCTTTCCCTGTTCGACCTATCTTCCAATGACTTAAGCTGCGGCCTCCTGTTTGAGGGTAAGAACTTGGTTTAGCCCACTAGCTTTTGCCCTGGGTGTGAGGGACCAAGTCCTCTGTGGAGTCTAATATTTCCCGAATCCCTACCAGACCAAGTTTGGGTGGCTCTATGCCCACATGTTCTCCCCTCTAGTAATGAGAAGGCCCCACGTAGATTTCCAATCCGGCCGAGCACAGACTGACTATTAGGCTCCTGCTCTCAGCTCCTGTAGGGTGCGCGGCTTCGCGGCCGGAAAGCACCTGCCGGACCATCCTCACCTGGGTCGTCCTCGTCGCGGGGCACCTTCTTAAAGCAGTCATTGAGTGATAGGTTGTGGCGGATGGAGTTCTGCCAGCCCGCCTTGCTGCGCTGGTAGAAAGGGAAGTTATCGGCGACGAACTGGTAGATGTGGCTGAGGGTGAGTTTGCGCTCAGGCGCGCTCTGGATGGCCATAGCGATGAGCGCCGAGTACGAGTAGGGTGGCCGCACCATCTTCATCAGGTCCTCGCGGCTGGCCATCGACAGCCAGCCCAGCTCGCCAGGGGCTGCCGAGCCGGCGGGCGAGGCGGGCGTGGCCGCCGAGGGCTGCGCGAAGCCTCGCTGGGCGCCCGCGAAGGTACCCGGAGCCGCTGGCGGCTGCAGGAAGGATCCGGGCGCTGCTCCGGGGGGCGGCGGCGGGGCCCCTAGGTAGCCGGCAGCGGAGGCCGGGCCGCCCACGCCGGGCCCGTTGAGCCACAGGTAGGGGTTGGCGGCTGCGGCGGGCGGTGTGGCGTAGTCGGACAGCCCGTAGGGTGCCCTGGAGGTCGGGGGCGCACCGGGCGCGGCGGCGGCGGCGGGCTGTGAGTATACGAAGTTGTCGCCGCAATACAGGGCCATGTCGGCGGCCGAGGGCTGATGCGGAGCGGCTGCGGCTTTAGGAGAGAGAGGCTGGCCACGGCGCATCGGAGAGAGCATCCCTTGGCGGACCAACCCTACGGCCCCTTCTGGCCTCCGCTGCGACTACCGATTAGGAGCGCTGAGAAGCTCGCCGATGGCTGGGTACCGCGTCTCTTATACCTGCGGGCCAGCGGAGGCTGGGCGGCCAAGGCGCGACAGACAGTCCACGCCCTCGCCACGCCCCACGTGCCCGGGAGCAGCGTGCAGCCTCCTTTGCCCCGCCTGCCGGGTCTCTGCTGCTTTCTGCTAGCTCCCGAGTCAAGGTGAAAAGCGTCCATCCATCCTTCCTTTATTCGGCCCTACTGTCCTACACTCTGGTCATCCATTCTCCCTGTCTCCCCTCCGTCCTCCCATCTTAGCTCAACCTACTCTAAAAAGCACAGTATTGAAACAAGGAGAGAGACCTCGCCAACTGGACGGCTAGTTCCTAAAAAGCTGGTGAATCCGTTTGGGTAGCTTGACGACTTACTTGCCCTGGCCTCCACTGCCCTTTCTAACAAGTCCCAAAGTTTTAAACTCTTTTTTTACAATCAAATTATTCACACTCAGCACAGAATTCACGTTCGGTCTCCACCGATCAGCTCCATGACATCGAAAATAATAGATGGGAATGCATGAATGACAACCCGACAGGCACCCTCTCTCCCCGACTTTGTGGGCCAAGTGTGAAAAGGTTCTTCTCTCGTTTTGTTTTGTTTTGTTTTGTTTTAACTGACTCTTTTTGTGGCGATTCATCTTTCTAGCTAAAACGTATGGTTGTTCACAATCAGGAAACACTGTTCATTTCATTTCACCCGGTTTGTTCTGACTTATGTTGTGCAATTATTTTTCAAACGGTAAATTTGCAAAGACAGTTAGGTGAGGTAAGTGGAATTAACATTTAAAAGCGGAAAGTTTAAAGTAGTTTAAATGGTTCAAGACGCGCTTATAGCCCGGGTCTATTTATTCTCAGCTTCACCGAGTTTTGAAGGGGCTCTCTGAATATCAGGAGAGCAACTAGCGAAATACTGTGTCGACCCAACGAGCCAAACGACAGCGAGAAAATTATCTCTTTTACCATCCAAAATATTCCTAAAGGTGTTCTTGATAAAAACAGATCTGAAAGTTCTCGTTTGAGCGGAGAAGTTATTGGTCGCTTTTTTTTCTATTTTCGGATTACAGTCTGACAGCTTAGAATATTACTAAAGAATCCCCGCACCAGCATTTATTTACGTAATGATAGAGTTAGTTTTGTATTTTAAACTTTTTGTCTCTTAAAAAACAACAACAACAAACAAACAAAAAACAGAACGGGTCTGTCGACAAGGCTCAACAGGTAAGGGCGATTACCGCCTAAAGCCGGGAGTTTGATCCCTAGGGTTGAAAGAAAAAACTCAACGCGGGAAAGTTCTCTGATTTCCACAAGTGCTTCGCCGTGACAACCGCACAACATAAGCGAGTAAATAAAGTCATTTAAAAAATTAAAACCGGAATTATTTATTTAGCAAACTTGAAAGCCTAAAATGTATATCTCACTTCAAAAGTAAGTGGTCATCTTTCCTGGACCCAGAGAGATACTACTGCAACTGTAAAACACCTGCTTCTTTGAAGACTTTTGGAGGAATCTGAAAAAAGAAGTTATGACTCTAACTATATTTTAGTTTAAAACACATTTTCTTTATTTAGATTAAAAACAAAACAGGCTTCCCATTCCTCCAAATGGCTTTGGTTTTAGATGAGATATTAACAGAGCCTGGAATGTTAACAAGGTTGAAAACCAAGACCCAGTTTAGCAAGCACTTATAATTTTACACTTATAATTTTATGACTCCCTACTAGGTTTTCGTTTTTTGTTGTTTTGTTTGTTTGTTTGTTTTTTAGGTATATAAAAGCTAAGATGGCAGGATCTAGGTAAAAGTTGAGAACCTAGAGGGCACTCTTTTTCCCTCACACAAACTTTAAATATCTAACGCTTCTGTAAAGTGACCTGGAGTATAAAGCCTTTGGTAAATGAGTGTTCAGAAGGCTTCAACACTCAGTCTTCTTTCATTCTAAGTAGAAGTAAAGAATGAAGACGCTGATTCCATCTTCCCTTTAGTAACTGTTTTTCACAGTATAATACCTTCCCTGATCTCCTAACAAATTGCTTAACCATACACAGTTTGCGATTTTTCTCCTGGGTCTAATTTTAAAGCCTCCCATCTATTCTAAAGGAGAGGAGAGGCCACAGTTTTCAGAATGTGGTTTATTGTTTTGATTAAAGGTTCTACTTAGAGGATCATGGTTTGTGTATTTTGTAAATTTATATAAAAGGAGCAGAGCCACCTACTGGCCCTTTGCAGCTGTTACAGTGCTTCCCCTGGTAATTGGAAATCAGGTTCAATCTTCTCTTTCTTTCTTTCTTCCTTCCTTCCTTTCTTTCTTTCTTTCTTTCTCTCTGTCTCTGTCTCTCTCTTTCTTTCTCTTATTTATTTTTGAGAGTTGCATTTCATGTAGTCAGTCTGGCTTTGAAGTCCTTGTATATGAGCACTCTTAGCAATAGTTTAAATTTTTCCATAAGGTATGAACATTTTTAATGGCTTCTTGATGTACCAATTTCGATCTCCGTTGCTTATTAACTGTTATGCAAAAAGATAACCAAGAGACTACCTGACTTCATACTGACTGTTGCCTAAATATGAACTGTTAAGTTTTGGAAAGCCACTCTCGGGAAGATAGCTCACATACCTCTGCCATTTGCTAACGCGGTTGAGCAACAGTGGATTTTGACTAAATGTTGTTATTTTGAGCAAACATTCTTATGGGACGTAGTTATTATTTCCATTAATCTGCAGTATCACAGAAACAGGGGTGCATAGGTTTGCTGGCATTGTCTCCTGTTTCTAGGGGAGGGAAGGGGTCATATGAATTGGAAATGACCTTGGCTTCTCTTTGCTCTTCACTAAAATTGCCAACCAATGTGGATCAATGCTCCATCTGGTTGTTTCCAAACCCTGGAAATCATGGGCAGTGAGGTGACTCAGTGAGTAAGGGTGTGTGCCACCGGGCTTACAGTCTAAGTGCAGTCCTTAGGACCCACTTGGGTGGAAGAAGAGAACTGACTCCCTCAAGTAGTTCACACACTCACACACACACACACACAGAGAGAGAGAGAGAGACAGAGACAGAGACAGAGAACAAACAAATAAATAATAAACAAATGTAATTTTAAGAACCGAGAACTGAGGCACTGTGCCCATGTTTCCTACTGGCTTTCTCCCTGGCACTCTACAGTCAGCACATGCATCATCCTTCATCAAGTAAAGTAGAAGCTCATTGAAGTTGAATTCTCCACCCCCCCCCCCACCACCACCAAGAAATGTAGCCCAAGCTGGCCTGAACTTTCAGCAATCCAGCTGCCTTGGAGTGCTTAGGATTGCAGGTGGGGCCCAATTGTCCTGCCTGAAGGGGAGTGAGCAGCTGGGGGAACAAGCTTTCCAGTGATGTGCAAATATTTTCTAGGGTGATGTAACCACCCTAGAAAATATTTGTGAATTCAAGAACAAGCCATGCTGGGCATGGTGGTGCACATGTTTGTACTCCCAGCTCCCAGGAGGCTGAGGCAGGAGAAGTGTTTCGTGTTCTAATCTGATCTGCACTGTAGGTTCCAGGTTAGCCAGGGATAGGTAAGGAAGACTCTGCTCTCCCAAAATGTTGAGAATAAGCCTAGACTCTGGCACTATCCACACCTGATGAACATTGGATGCCTACACCCACAGAGCTTCAGAAGAGAAAGTCATACCCAAGAAATCAAGACACTCGAAGTCAAGGCTATCCTATGCCCAACCTTCCAGTGCCTAAGGTCACATGGTCATATCTGCAGGAACTGAAGTAGGCTGATCCACTAGGGTAAATTAGACTTTCAAAGAAGCAAAAGTTATCTGAAGATATGCTAATGATAATTTGTAAATCTTCAGTCAGGCATGTGATCTCTGTGGAGATAGAAGTTTTCTGCTAAAAAGACTTAATTCTTCCGCTGTCTCACAAAGGTGTGGGGCTGGGAATATAGCTCCTTAGTAAGTGCAGGCAAAACATTTATACACACAAAATAAATTACTAAAGAGAGAGGAAGGAAGGAAGGAGAGAAAAAAAGAAAAAGAAAGGAAGGAAGAGAGAGAGAAAGAAGGAAAAGAGAGAGAGAGAGACAGAGAGAGACAGAGAGAGAGAAAGGAAAGCAGGCCAGTAAGCCTGGAATACTACTAGCATGAAATAGCTATTTCCCCACATTTCACAAAATTGGGAAAAGAGGAATTCAATGACTTATCTTTAACAAAATTTGTTAGGCTTTGGAACTCTTCATGATTGCCTGATTTCTGTAGCCAAGATGTCCTTGGGTATACAACAGTGAAAACTTGCACACAGATGAGTGAAGGATTCCATTACCCTAGTAAACCAGCAAGGGCCATGCACCATGTGCTCTCCCAGCCTTCTTAGACTCCATTTTGGTTGCCATAAATAAATCAAAGTGTTCCGAAACCACTTAGCATTTTTGGATGCAGGAGTTGACAGTTGTAATCATGGACTTCATTCAGCCATGTCCCTCAAATATATTCAAATTAGCTGATTTTAAACCAGCATTGACTTCATCAGCTTCCTGGCCTCTGTTATATATATAAGATCTTTATATAAGCTTCAAAATATATATACATGTACACACACATATATTATGATATATTATTAGATATATGAGCTATATGATATATGATGTATTATATATTATTATAGGATATAATGCAGTGTATATATATATATATATATATATATATATATATATATATATATATATATTTCAGGGGATGCTATTTGTCTGTTTGAGACAAGATCTCACTTTGTAGTTCTGACTAGCTTCAAACTCATGGAGATCAACCTGCTTCTGGTTTTACTGTGCTGGGTTGTTTTATATTTTGCAACAGAGGCTGATGTAGTCCAGGCTAGCCTTGAATTTGCAAAGCTGAAGATAGCCTTGAACTCCTGCTCTTGCCTTAATCTCCTCAATGTTGACACACAAGACCACATTTGATATACCTATTCTTTTTCTTTTTTTTTTTAATTTTTTATTGAGTGAGTATAAAGAGTGGGTTCCAGGACAGGACAGATAGGGCTATACAGAGAAACTCTGTATAGTAGTAGTAGTAGTAGTAGTAGTAGTAGTAGTAGTAGTAGTAGATTTGTACAGTATATTCTGATCATGGTTCCTCTCCCCCACCTCTCCACTCACCCAGCTCCATGCATTCACATCTATTTTTTTTTTTTTTTTGGTTTTCCCAGACAGGACTTCTCCGTATATCCCTGGCTGTCCTGGAACTCTGTAGACCAGGCTGACCTTGAATTCAGAAATCTGCCTGCCTCTGCCTCCCAAATGCTGGGATTAAAGGCATGAGCCACCACTGCCTGGCCATTCACATCTATTCTTGACTGATTTCCAATTGAACCCAGGTTTGTTCTTTCAGTCACAGCTCTCATGGCCGTATCTTCCCAGACCCTTTGCCTCGCCTCTGTTTGTGAGATGGGAGATGCCTTTCAGTTAATAGGCATCCCATACGTGTTTTCTCATAAGTGGTGACCTTAGTAATGAGAACGAGGAACCTGGTGACAGAATTTTATGGTTCTTTCTAACTCTACACTTAATTTGGTTGACTCCTCCTAGTCAGGGCTGATTAATTTGCCAATCAGTGCTTCAGTTCCCTTTGTGGAATCAGGAAGAGGGTTAAAATACTGATGCCCTGGATCCACCCAGGGAATCTGCTTTTAGGCTCTTTCCTTGCTTCCTTCTGTTTCTAGAACTATGGGTTGAAGTTAGGGCCAAGTGCAGGTTTACCATTGAGCTAACTCCCTATGGCATGTGCACTTTTAAGTCTCTCAGCCCCACCTAGTGATTCAGACATTGTTGGGTTTGGAAGCCCAATCATCTACTTAAAACTTTATACGTAAAGGGGGCTACTACTATACAGAAAGATGATTAAGCAACTGTTTGCGAATTGGGGGTGTGTGAGAAAGATATCAGAATCAATCAAGATATTGCTTTCAGATAACTTGGGAAAAGCCACACGCAATAGCTATGTGACTGCATAACTCCCCAGATGTGCCTGGGAAGATGCAGGAGTCATGCTACAGGACATATGTGCAAATATTGACAGTACTTTGTACCAATGCACTAATCTATATGTTAGAAGGACGAGGAGAAACAAGGATGGAGGGAGAAGGGGAAGGATCTGGGGAGGGAGGGAGAAAGGGTGAGAAAGATGAGGGATGGGGGTTGATTTGGTATAGAAAAAAAAATTTTTTTTGATGCAGGGTCTCTCTCCATAACCCTGGCTATCCTAGAATATACTATGTAGACGAAGCTAGCCTCAAACTCACCTGCTTCTGCCTCCTCAGTGCTGAAATCAAAGGTATGCAACACCACACCTAACTAGAAAGGAAACTCAGAAGATAAAAATGGCTTGAACTCATGTTGGGATTCTACATAAACCTGTCTATCTAAAGCAGAGGGTTCCTGAACCAGCATATCTCAGACCTTTGGCTTCTGTTCTCTGAAAGAGCTCAAACAACTATCAAGATCAGCAGTACCATCACTAACAGGACCGATGAGCAAGGAGAGGGTTGGAAATGCTGGTACAGAATAAAAGGAAAATGTAGAAATTAGAAACATCGTAACAAGAGCTGGAGAGATGGCTCAGCAGATAAGAGGATGAACAGCTCTTACAGAGGACTGGACTCTTTCCCAACACTCATATCAGGCAGATCATAGCTGTCTGTAAATCTAGCTCCAGGGAACCGGACTCCTCTGGCACTGGTACCTATGTGCACTTACAGACACACATAATTAAAAATAATAAAAAAATTAATGTAGATAACAATACCTAAGATGATTAAAGGCTGTGGTAAGAAATGTGATAAGGTTGGGAAAGTACTAAGCATTTTGGAAGCCGTGGGTTTTTTTTCTTTATTTTTATCTTATAAATATTCTGTTTGCATGTATGTCTGTTTGACCTGTGTGCCCGATCCCTGCAGAAGTCAGAAGAGAGCATCAGATCCCCTGGAACAGGAATTACAGGCAGCTGTGAGCTACTGTGTGGATACTGGAAATCAAAACCAGGTCCTCTGCAAGAGCGGCCAGTGCTCTTAACCTGTGGGCCATCTCTCCAGCCCCTGCAACAATGTTTTTCAATCATTACCCAACTTTAATTTTTAAATTGATGGACCTGGAAATTAAATGTATTTTACTGTTGTTTACTTTTTTTCCCCATTAATTCATTCATTCACTCATTTTATATCCCAATCGCTAGCTCTCTGTTTTCCCTCACCCAATCTCTCCCCCCATCTCCCCCCTCCTGGATATTCCCCCCACCCTGGCACATTGTTTACTTTTTGAGACAGGATCTTGCTCTGTAGCCTAGGCTGGCTTATATAATAAAGGCCCTCCTCAAACACATAGCAGTCCTCCTGCCTCAGCTTCCTGAATGGGTACATGTGTATGCCTCCATACCTGGCTTTGATTAGTCCTGTTTTGACCACCCATACAGCATAGATCAGAAATACAGAAGAATGAAGAGAAAGAAACAATTCCCTGCTGGAAAGAAATAGTGAGGGGTCAACAAAATGATTCAGCAGGAAAAGGTGCCTGTGGCAAGCAAAGCCTGACAACCTGAGTTTGATTCCCAGGACCCATGTGGTTGAAGGAAAAGCATGGACTCCTGTAGTTGTCCTTGGATCTCCACTCACCAATCTTGGCATGTATGCACTCACTTACATGCACGCAGAATAAATAAAGTGTTATTTGAACTAATCATGTTACATACTAATGGTTATAGTTGAAACATCAAATTCTCCAAGATGAGAAATATGAATTGTCTTAATTTTGGAAAAAAAATCTTGGGGTTCTTTTTAGAGATTCTTTTAGATTTACTTATTTTATTTCGTGTGTGTGAATATTTTGCCTGCATATCTGGATACCATGGACATGCCTGGTGCTGGAGGAGGTCAGAAAAGGGTGGAGTTACAGATGACTGTGAACAGACATGTGGGTGTGGGGAACTGAACTCTGGGCCTCTACAACAGTAGTAATGCTCCTAAAGGCTCAGCAGTCTCTCCTGTCTCTTGTGTATTTATTTGGTGTGTATGAATGTCGTGACTACGCTTAGGAAGATGCACCACAGGCAAGTAGTGTTGGGGGAGACCAAAAAGTGACATCAAACCCTTGGGAATGGGAGTTAGAGTGGGTAGGGTTGGGAGCAAGTTGTGGGTCCTGGGAATGGAACCTAGGACATGTCTGCAAAAGCAGCAAGTGCTTATAACTACTGAGGTATCTCCTCAGCTTTAACCTCTTCAAAGAGATTCTGGTTTCTATAGTGGATAGATATAGCAGGAACCAATGTTTAAATCCGTGTGTGTGTGTGTGTGTGTGTGTGTGTGTGTGTGTGTGTGTGTCTATCTGTCTGTCTGATCAAAGTAGAAAAAAATATGAGTGAGCAAAGAACAAGAGAATGTGATGAAATATAGACAATCTGAAAATAGAAAGAAGGGTGAAAAGGGATTGGCAAGAAGGAAAGTGGGATGTGGAAGTGTGGGGTAAGGAAATAACACGTGTTAATAATATGTGTGCCTATGAAAATGTCACAGTGGGGTGTGTGGGGGGGGGTTTGGGAAAAATGTCACAGTGAAACTCATTGCCTTCTATCTAACCAAAAGAGTAATTAAAAGCAAGGACCTCAGCTTCAACAGGTGAAAGGAAGAAAAGTAAGTACTTTTGATCCTAATTTGACCCTAGTACTTGCAAAAGTAAAAAATCAAAGATAACTTTGATCATAAGCATACCTGCTTGGTTTGATATTCCTCTGTTTGTACTGTTGAAATTCTTTACAGAGAAATTTTACGGGAAAGTGACCAGACAATAAGATACAAGAGGTTACTTATATCAGTGGTATTTTCTGCTGTTTGAATACTAAGTTTCAGGCAGAACATATTAATGGTCACTGATTCAAAATGGGCAAAATATTGCCTGCCAATCATGTGAAGGTGCATCTCCATGGCTAGGGTATAGCTCAGTGGCAGATCCATGCCTGGAAATTTGATTTCCACCACGACAACAAACAAACTGAAAAATTAAAATGCATCACAGTACCTTTGAGTTTCAAATCTTGTCTAATAAAAGAGTTAGCTTTTGTTTACCTGTTTAATTGATT
Organism: Tokudaia tokunoshimensis; assembly: GCA_036184795.1. Taxonomy (NCBI): domain Eukaryota; kingdom Metazoa; phylum Chordata; class Mammalia; order Rodentia; family Muridae; genus Tokudaia; species Tokudaia tokunoshimensis. The sequence goes on along the minus strand of BTHU01000002.1, from coordinate 91,696,434 downwards.
GACTATTTGAGATGGGATTTCATTACATAGCTAACCTTAAACAATCCTCCTGCCTCAATCTCCAAAGTGCTCAGATTACAGGTATGAGACTCCACACTTTGTTCAAAAGTATCTAAGAAGAAGATTTTCAAGATTAAAGAAGAGACCAAGGGGGCTGAGACTGGCAGCTATGGCCTCGGGTGATGATCATGTAAAGCACTCTACTATTTCTTAAATATAATTTTCACACACATGACTCTAACCAAGGGCTTGATTTGATCTTTCCTGTAAGACTTGAAGGAAGAATGGAGACAAAATTTTAGCCTTCTGTAAAGAATAGAGGGACATGAGCCCCACACCTTTGTCAGGTGCATTTTCTCTACTGTTCCCAAATGGGAAAGGGTTAAGATGGGGGGTGGGGGATTGTTAGAGCGGTGATCTTTAAAATAATTCTTCCCAAGTCAGAAGACACACTTTTTTTTTTCAGAGAATCGTTGGGCCCTTGAAATGATGGCACACATCTTTAATTCCAGCACTGGGGAGGCAGAGGCAGACAGATCTCTGTGAGTTCAAGGCCAACCTGGTCTATAGAGCGAGTTCCAGGACAGCCAGGACTACACAGAAAAACCCTGTGGGGGTGGGGGTGGGGGTGGAGGTGGAGGGGCGTGGGGATGCACACAAACCAGAGAGTTGTGGGAAGAGATGCTGCTGCAAGCTTTGGGAGCTTGTTTCAAAGCACATGGTATATGTATTCACTGATTTATGTATTCACTTACGTAGTGTATGTATATGTGTGCAGGGTTAGAGGACAATTTAACAGGAGTTGATCTTGTCCTCCTATCATGTGGATGGAGCTCACATTGATAATCTTAATTTTTATGGCTAATCCATCTCATTAGGCTTTTTTTTAATTATTATTTAAATGTGGGTATTGGGAATCCAAACTCTAGTCTCCATGCTTGCATAGTAAGTGCCCTTACCCAGAGAACCATATTCCCAGCCTAGATGAAGCTGTTATAAGATATATGCTATTGTTTTGAGAATAATGATAGTGAAGATGATGAGGGAAAGGTTTACACCTGTTCAGAACAAAGATAAACATGGTAGATATGTGGTTGTTATAGATTAGTGATTGACACATGGGCATGGGGATGGGGTGATGAGTGTTAATGAGCAGTATGGAGTTTCTTTTGGGGATATATAAATGGTCTCATGTGGATTGTATGGTCTGTTCACTGTCCCCAAATGTGATCCCTACTCATTTGACCGTTATGATTTGTTATTTGACATACTAACTTCTTTTCCAGTCATAAGAATAAATAAAACCATCTTTTGGTACAGATGTACATGACTACACAACCCATCAATTGTCAGTTAAGACTTTTCTAGGAATCACTGCCTGACCACCCCACCAAGCTAGCCAGTTAGGGACACTAGTACCTGTCCTTCAAAGAGGAGTGGGGGTGGGGTGGAAACCTCACACCTCTCTTCAGGGGAGGTAACGAAGAGGGTGAGTTTTGGTGTGCCTGTGAACAATTATGCACATTTATAAAAAGCTGGGGCTTTCATGAGGCCTTCTGTCAGTCATCGCCGGGCCTGGGAGATGGGGCACTCACCTGAGCCATCCCTCTTCCACAAGACGGTTCACCATCCCAAACTCTGAGAAGCATAAATAAAGACCACTGGGAATGGCTTTGCTGTCTGACCTTTAACCTGAGATGAAAATAAAGCCTGGAGAATGTTATCCTGACTCAAGGCGCTTGCAGAGCCCTCCTCCGCTCACCTGTTGACAAGCGCCTGCCAGACCTCGAAGTTACCTTTGATTTTGCAGTAATGGCATCCCCACACATAGCAGAGGACAGCCGTAATTCCTTAAGTCAATTTTATGGTAACCTGAGAGCCATTTCCTGCTTCGAAATGATGTCACTGTCTGTTAACACATACTAGAGTGACTCCCAAATTCATTCTCCGGGCCACAGAGTCGTAGATCACACTCCGTCAGAGCTGGCTAAAAACAAATGCTACCTGAGCTTCAAACTGAAAAACGAAGTTTGAGTCCAATTCACCTCTGTAAACCCTTGAAAGGTATCTCAACAGATGTTTTCAAAGAATCAAGAGAGGATTTTATGAATCAGAAGTCTGCACCTGAGAGGTTTGAGTGGTTATTTTTTTTTCTTTTTAAATTGGCATAGATGCGGTTTTAGAACTGGAGTGGAGAATCAGGGACATTAAACTATCCACACCTGTAACTTTAGTTTACTTCATATTTGGTCTTTTTTGTTTTGTTTTCCATTGAAAACATTATCCTCTCTTTCCTAATGGAATTTTATTGATGTGTGCTAGAAGGGCAGGTGTGCATGTGTTGGGGTCTCCCCTTTATAACCTGGCTGGCCTCAAATTTGAGGTAACTCTTTTGCCTCAGCATCCCAAGTGCTGGGATTACAGGTAAATACCTTCATACACCGCTTCTAATTGAATTTTAAATCATGGACTTTTCTCAATTTGGTGCCTTCTCCCCTGAAACTGGCTTGTAACCATAAACATTATCTTAGGGCTATACATTTTAGTTAGGTGTTGTAGGGCATGCTAGTCCATCCCTTAGGACCAGGAATTCAACCTTATGCTTGGCTACGCAGTGAGTTCCGAGGCAGCCTTAAGATCCTGTTTCTAAACCCCTCAGTTGGAGTGGGTTATTGTAAGTGGTTTTCCTAATTGTGACACTGGAATAAACAATAAATTGTATAGTAATTTGCGCATGTGTGAAGCAGGAGCTCCTACACCATCCAGCAGACATCCTTAACCCCAGCACTCAGGAGGCTGAGGCAGGAGGGTTTTGAGTTTGGACTGAACATCCCTAACCCAAATGAAGGAGCTGGCTTGCCCCTTGCTGTAGAGATGACCAAAAGAGCATTGGATTTAGGGGTGATTTCCCCCAAAACTGGTCTTGTTCTCCAAAGAGCAGTTAGCCCCCTCAAGTGTGGGAGGGAAAAGGTCCACCACCCACACTGCCTGGATGTGCGCATAAGGCGTCAGGAATCTTTCTAAAATGTAATGGGCTGTGAAGAGTGGACTCATTTAGGGCCAAAATATCATGTCAGATATGGTGTTCAGGGCTCCTGTGGCTTCACCAGGGGACTGGGATGAGTCTGGAAGTAGGTATGTCAACAGTTGTTTGCTCAGTTCTTTGCCCTATTCTTTCCGTTACATCCAATGATGCATACTGAGCCCAATACAGTGTGGTCTGTCCACTGGGCATCTCTCACAGGGCTTCCCTGGTGGTGTTCCATCAGCATCACCAATCATACCGTCCTGTTCTGCAATCCACCCAGTAACTCAGGCTGAGACTCTAGGCTGTGCCCTTCTCTGCTCTATTTCTTATGACCAGATGTTTCCCAGTGCTCTCCCTGAAACTGACTGGATCAAACCTTAATGTTTTTGTTTTCCACAGCTGCTTCCTGCTTATTTTTATTTTATTTTGTTGACAGGTTCTCACTCTGCAGCCCCCGCTGTCCCAGAACTCTCAGTGTAGACCAGGCTAGCCTTGAATTTACAGCGATCTGCCTGCCTCTGCCTCCAGAGTGCTGGGATTAAAGGCATGCACCACTATACTATGCCCAGCTCTGATTGTCTCTAAACTCAGCCAAAACCTCTGCATTTGTCACTTCTAGGGCCATAAGTTCCTAGGAAACTTTATAGGTATATGCACTTAAGATGCTGTTCCTTCCCTACCTCCCTCCCTCCCTGACTGCCTTCCTCCCTTCCCTCTCAGTCTCTTTCCTTCCTTGTAAATGACACTTGAATGTTCAGTTTTGAATTGTTTACTGCCTATATACATAAAAATATAATTGATGTAGAGTGGGGTGAAACACACCTATATTCCTAGCAATTGGAAATCAGAAGACAGAGGAACGAGTTCAAGATTATCCTCAACTGAAGAGCAAGTTTGTAGTCAGTCTGGGTCACATGAGACTGAATCCCCTCCCCCCCCAAAAAAAGCAAAACAAAGTTTGGTTTCTGTGCTGCCCTTATACCCCATGTCTTTGCTAAACTTTCTTGGTTATTGGAATTCAATTGCAAGTTCTTTGTGATTTTCCTCACAGGCAATTTGTTGTCTACTCTTTCCCAATATGTTTGTGTTTCATTTCTCTATTATTTTTATCTATTTATTTATCTGGGGAGGATTTTTTGGAGGTGGGGATAGTATCTTATACAGTAGTAAAGACTGAGCTATGGTGGTTCACTATGTAGATGGCAGTGAACTCACAGTAATCCTGCCTCAGCCTCCTGGATGCTGAGATTATAGGCATGAGCCATCTACTGTGTCATGCCTGGGTCTTCATTCTATTGCCTAATTTTACTATGTTGGCTCTCAAGTCTGATTTTGTATGGGGTAGGGGTGAAAGTAGATACCATGACTTTTGTTGTTTTTTCTGACCTTAGAGGGAAGGCTTGTAGACTCATACAAGCTGAGGAAGATGTTGGCCATTCATCCCACAGAGGGCCTGGGGATATAGCTCAGATGGCAGGCTGCTTATCTACCATGCGTGATGCTATGATTTCATCCCTATTACCATATAAAATTGGTCATGGTACTACACACATATAGTTCTATCACTTGAGAAGTGAAGGGGGAAGGTCAGAAGTTCAAGGTCATCCTTAGCTACTTCAAAGCTTTGAGGTTGAGGTCTGAAATCGCTGGAGGAGGCGCTTGAGGTTCTTGCTGCTATGAAATGGCTGAATGACACTAGTACTGTTTGAAGTCGTGTCGCGAAAAGAACATTGACAATCCAACTAATCCAGAACCATGGTTTATGGATTTAAGCACACCATAGAGGATTCTTAGCAAACATAGGCAATAATGGATAGTGAGACTTGTCTGTTGAGCAGACACTGATGCACAAGAGAACAGTGCCGTGAGAGACCAATACATGAGGACAAGTGAGGACTTACTCTGCATATCTGTCACCAATAATAGCAAATCGTTTGCATATATTAACCAGCAAGGAGTTAACAAGGAGCAGTTAAGCCACTGAAAGACTCTGATGGTTTTCAACAAGGACTGTTGATACTAACCAAACCCATGAACCCCAGCCAAGAGTTGTGGGATGTCATTCTCTTAGCCAAGACAGAATTGTGTGTGGAACATGCTTTTTACAGACTGATAAGGGAGGTGAGCCAGTACCAGAAGGACACCGTCCACATTAGTCATGGTGTCACTCAAGGTTGTGTGGGGTTGTTCCTTGGGTGATCGGATGAGATAGGTAGGGAGTTCTGTCATCAGAAAAGAGACACCTACACGGATACCCTGGTTCTGACTCTGGAGAAGTATCCTGCTGTTCTCTTCACCTCAGAGAAGTTCCTGTTGCTTCTCCAATTCACTATGGATGTGTAGCACCATCTCCTGAAGGTTTCTCATGTGGTTTCTGACTAGATAAATATGCCTGTTACTACCCAGGTTTCTGACCTAGGTGTCCCCCCACGCCCACAATAAACATACCTCCACCAGCAAGAGTTGTCCAAAAAGCAATTTGCACTCTGATGTAGGCAACCAAACTGTAGACATGACAGTCTGTTGAATACTGTTTCTCATACTGATAGTGACTTTTTTTTTCTTTGTGGCTGAACTTGGATCGATGCTAGTTTTGGGGAAAATGTTATAAATTACTGTTTTGCTGACAGCATAATTAATGTTGCCAATTGGTTTGTAATGTGACCAGCTATGTTCTATGAATCTCCTCTAGATTTATTAATGCAAAAATGAACCCTGACTTTCGACTTTATCCTAGACATTTCTAATTTTATGAAATTAAATCCAACTTTGTCACGCTCAAAAAGTTTGTGTCTAGCCTGAGCTACATGTTTCCCCATCTCCAGAGGAAAGTTTCTTAGAGACAGCAGAACAAGTTGAATAAGTCCTCTTCTGTCTAGTTTGTTGACAGCTTTGGCTATTTTTTTTCCTCACTATGTAATCCTGCCTGGTCTGGAATTCTATATATAGACCAGCCTGGCTGGCCTTGGACTCACAGAGATCCACCTGCCTCTGCTCCCAAGGGCTGGGATTATAACCATGTGCCACAAAGTGTGGCTATCGACAGTTTTGAAATGATCTTCTTCTTCTTCTTCTTCTTCTTCTTCTTCTTCTTCTTCTTCTTCTTCTTCTTCTTCTTCTTCTTCTTCTCTTCCTCCTCCTCCTCTTCCTCCTCCTCCTCTTCCTTCTCCTCTTCTTCCTCCTCCTCTTCTTCTCCAGTCTATTGATATGATTAATATCAATAGATGATTTTTAAATATTATTTCTTGTATTCCTAGGATAAAATATTTCTAGTTCTAAGGTATCTACTTATGTGTTTGTTAGTTTATTTTGGAGACAGGGTCTCTCTACATAGCCCTGGCTACCATGAAACTTGCTAGATAGGCTCTGTTGAAGTCACAGAGATCTGCCTGCCTCTGCTTCCTGAGTGCTGGCATTAAAAACATACACCAACACACTGGACTGTTATAATTTTTAAATTTAATTTATTTGTTTTTACTTCATGTATATGAGTGCTTGCCTGTGTATCATTTGTGTGCCAGGTACCATCCATCAGAGGCTAGAAAATGGCATCAGATCCCCTGGAACTGGAATTACCAATGTTTGTAAGACACTATACTAGAAATTAGACCCATGTTTCTGCAAGAGCAGCAAGTGCTCTTAACCACAGAACCATCTCTTTAGCCCCTATTTTATTTTATTTTTATTCTGTGTCTACACATGTGTGGCTGTTGGGGGGGGAGCATGGTATGTGAGTGCAAATATCCACAAACATCAAATAAATCTGGAGTTATGGACAGTTGTGAACTGATTGGTCTGGGTGCTGGGAACCAATCTTGGGGTCCTCCAAGTACATGATCTTAACTACAGAGATATCTCTTCAGCCCCTCAATGCATTCTATTTGAGATTCTAGTAGCAAAAAAATCATTCAGTAGCCCCATGCTCGGAGGGTCTTAATTGACTTTCAGTTTATTTGAAACACAATATATAGGGAAAATCTGGGGCTTATCGGAGGATGCCTCCTGGGAAGATAGCATTTGAACTGGCAGCCACTAAAGAAAGATTCATCTAGCCCAGTGTTCTCACCTTCCCAATACTGTGACCCTTTTACACAGCTCCTCATGTTGTGGTGACCCCCTACCATACAATTATTTTCATTGCTACCTCATAACTGTAATTTTGCTACTATTTTGAACTGTAATGTAAATGTCTGATATGTAGGATATCTGATATGTGAGCCTTGTGAAAGGGTCTTTTGAACCCCCAGAGGGGTCCAGTCCCACAGGTTGAGAACCACTGATATAGACCAAAGAGATATTATGGATGTGAAAAGAGATGATAACCAGTTAAGGGGAAAGAAATATTTGTGAGGATGGAGAGAAATGGCAGATGAAGATGGAAACAGGGAGATTATTCTACATCATAAAGAAACTAAGGTCTTTCTGTTCACCGATGGGACTGCGTAAATGTGTCCAGTGACTGCCAGGGCCCACACAGAGATAATATCTTGCATTGTATAAATCTACATTGGATTTATTTTTTTTAAGCCTATTGAGGTTTCTGCACCATTTCAACAAGGGTGGGCAGTGATCCATGCACAAAGCAAGCAGGTGAGAAGACAGATCACCCTGGGAAGCACTCTGTTTATCCACAAACACCCCCCTCCCATGCACACGTTGGAAGAGGAGAGCCAGGTGCCGTGCAGGAGGGACAGTCCTGGCCGCCCTGGGGATGCTTCTCTCAGCTCTCTCACCATCCTTTGTTCTTCTCCTTGGGTGTGTCTGCAGCTCTGCGGCTGTTCAATTTTCTGCGAGAATGGCACTAACAGAGACCCTGTCAAAGTGCCACTTTGGGCAGATGTTTGCACCCTGCAAATAATCCAGGCGGTTCCAAATCCAAGAAGGGAAATAGGGAATAACAGACGTGCGATCTAGTTTTATGTCGATTTGACACAAGCTATAGAGGGGAGAACCTCAGTGGAGAAAATGCCTCCGTAAGATCAAACTGTAAGCAGACAAACCTGTAGGGCAGTCTTTATCAAACTGTAGGTTGCGGCCTCTTTGGGGGTTGAATGTCACTTTCTCAGGGGTCAAATATCAGATATCTTGCATATCAGATATTTATATTACGATTCATAACAGTAGCAAAATTACAGTTGTGAAGTGGCAACGAAAATAATTTTATGGTTGGGGGTCACCAGAACATGAGGAAGTGTATTAAAAGGTCGCAGCAATTGGAAGGCTGAGAACCACCTCTCTAGGGCATTTTTGTGATTAATGAACAGTGTGGGAGGGCCCATATGCCATTGTGGGTGGGGCTATCCCTGGGCTGGTGGTCCTGGGTTCTTTAAGAAAGCAGGCTGATGTGTGCTCCTCTGCTGTCGGGATAGGTCGCAAGGGCAGACACTGCCTGGGTACGATGCTGGGACACTGAAGAGTGTCTGCCAGTCTCCAGCAGCTGGAGAAGGTTTGAGCTCCTCTGGCAGATGTTTCTTGTTCCAGCCACTTCATTAACTTTGGAAACAAAACCCCTGACTCTTCCAAACACAGTTCCACTTTGTGATTGACAGCTGGGGTGTGCTTCCTCCCGTAGAGATGCTTTGCAGTCCAACAGTGGCAAAGAGAGGGTGAAAAAGGGAGCTTGAAGGAGAAAAAATAAAAGAAATTGGGCTACACACCATTGCTCAAAGCTCAAAATTAACAAGGAAAGGGGAGAGACTCATTTAAAGAGAAAGACAAATTTAGTACAACTAATTAAGAGTTGATGTCCCATCAAACACATTATATAATTCTGTTTCCAGAACTTCCATACAATCATGTGTTCATGACACATTTACTGAGAAGCGACTATGTGCCAGGTGCTATATGATGGTAGGAGGTGAATAATGTTTAATAAGGCACCGGCTGCCAGGAATTCTTTGTCCATCGGGTGAAATAAACATAAAGGACAAGTTGACAGAAATGCTGGGGTGGGGGCAGGAACAGTAAGGGACAAGCCCAGGGATGAGGCAAGGCTCCTCAGGAGAAGGTTGCTTTTAGATGTGTCTCTAGTTTTTCTGGGCAGAGAAGAAAGGGGCTGGGGGTGGGTGACAGGGCATTACAATTAAAGACAAGGCTTGTAAAAGGCCAACCCTGTGAAGTAGAAGTTAGGATTACTGTTTGGAAATGAATAGCCAAGGTCAGTTTAGGAAACAAAATACCAGAGAGCCAAACAAAAAAAAAAAAAGAAAGCAGGCTGAGCAAGCCATGGGGCCAAGCCAGTGAACATTACCTCTTCTTGGCCTCTGCATCAGCTCCTGCCTCCAGGTTCCTGGTTGAGTTCCTGTCCTGACTTCCTTTGATGATGAACTGTGTGTGATATGGAAGCTAAATAAACCCTTTCCTCCCCAAATTGCTTTGGTCATGGTTATGTCGGAGTTGCCACCAGCTTTACCCAAGGTCACTGAATGAGTGATTCTCTGCTTCATAGTTTGTGCAGGATGTCCTGGAACTCACTCTGTAGACCAGGTTAACCTTAAAGTCACAGAGATTCTGCCTCCCGAGTGCCTTTGCCATCACACTCACGTGAGCTTGACATTTTCAACATTGTCATATAATTTGAGTTAATATAGTATTTGACAATTGAAATATATTACACACACACACACACACACACACACACACACACACGGTTGGAGAGATGGTACTGCAGGTAAAAGGCATTTGCCTCACAAACCTAAGGACCTGAGTCTGATTCTTGGGAGTGAACTGTCCCAAGAAAAAGTTGTCCTCTGACCTCCACCTGCATGCCATGGCATGTACACACACCACCCCCACTATACAATGTACGTGTAGATACACATATAATAATAGGTAAATAATTAAAAATAAAATGAAATTTTAAAAAATGAATTTTGAAATAAGATCTAAGCATATATCAGATAACCACAGCACTTGGAAGCGAGACAGAAGGGCTAAAACAAGTTTGGGGCTAGCTTGGTATATATAGTGAGTTCAAGGCAACAGGGCTTCATAGAGAGATCCTATCTAAAATCCAAACAAAATAACAACAGAAGCATGTTCACTGTTCAGTTAGCATGAGGTTCTAAAGTGAAAAATATTAGATCTGCACTCCATCCACCTGCACTTGCTCTTATTAAGAAGCGTTTCAGCCTGCAATAGCTCACTCTGACTTTTCTCCATCAGTCTTCTTGTGCCTTTAGCTAACACAAACCCACCCAGAAAACTAAAAGCCAGGGCTCTGAACAGCGGCCTGCTTAAACTGACACGGCAGGGTAAGCCCCCGCCTTTTCCCTAAAGAGATAATTAAACAACTGGGCTGTTTCGGTTTGTGTCAAAAGTCACCTGTCCCCCTTGATCTGTACTTCAGCTAAGGTGCATGGTGGACCTCTGAGGTCATGGGAGAAGAGGGCCAGGGCAAGGGAGAAATTTCAGTCCACCTTGAAGTGCAAAGTGTTTGTTTTCCCCCAGTGCCTCATCTCACTTCCTCTCTGGTGAAAATCTACCCTCCGTGTTCCTTCATGAAAGTACCTCAGCATTCTTCAGCTGCCTGTCCCCAAACTTCAAGGCGCAGGACCATTGCTTTCTAAAAGCTTTTGGAGGTGAATATCCTGAAGTCTGTTGGGTTCTGAGACACAATATAGAGGATTTTTGTGGTTGTTTTGTTCGCCCCACCCCCACCCCCCAGAACCCTGTCGTCTTATTCTTTCAATGTAGCAACATTGTATTTTCTACCAAGCGGCAGAATCCTTGACATGTTTCACTTTCAAACCAGAATCCTGCCCCTGAGCCGCCCTATTCTAAATACAGCGTCTTCACATGATGGGGAAATTATCATCATAATCACACTCACTAAAAGTCATAGGGTTTCTTAAACCCTTCATTTACAACTTCCCTTTCTGTTCCTTGCCCTGTGGATAGCATCAGGAATGGAAGATCTAGAAGATTCCACGAATTCACCAGAGGCCTTTATCTGATCTAGGAAGCCCGTAGAAATTTCTATTAGTTTTAAAGCCTCCCTCTTATTTTTTGGTTTTGCTCCCCTCCATATCATTGGAAATTCAGTAAGATCAGAAATTCTCTTCATGCAGTCAGAAATTCTCTTCACACAGTTTTGGTGCCCCATCTAAAGGACACAACGTGATTGAACTGGAGATAAGCCTGAGGGAGCAAAGCCACTGTCTTAAGAATTCTAACCATATACTTATTGATATAAATCCAAAGATTTCTATCCTGATTAATAAGTCAGAAATCCTGGAAATTAGCAAGGCTGTCGCCAGTGGCTTTCCATACAAAAGAGCTGTAGATGCTTGTGGTGATTTTAATGGGACTCTAGGTCTCTCTGTTCCTCAGCTAGCATAATTATGAGCCAAATAAAACAGCCTCCCTTGTTATTCTATATTTTTATTTTATTTCTATTATTGTTAGAGACAGGGTTTCTCTGTGTAGCCCTGGCTGTCCTGGAACTCACTCTGTAGACCAAACTGGCTTTGAACTCAGAGATCCTGCCTCTGCTTCCCAAATGCTCGGATTAAAGGCATTACTTGCTGTTACAATTTGATGGTGGTACTGAGGCAAGCAAGAGCTATTGTAGTTAGACCTCGGAGTTAGACCTCGAAGTTAGAACACGGAGGCACAGCATTGTGATTCACAGATGCACCGGCTCAGGCAGGAGGGTAGACTTCCCCAGCCCTGCCAATGGTAAAATAGCTCTTTTTTTTTTTTTGATTTTTCGAGACAGGGTTTCTCTGTGTAGCCCTGGCTGTCCTGGAACTCACTCTGTAGACCAGGCTGGCCTCGAACTCAGAAATCCTCCTGCCTCTGCCTCCCAAGTGCTGGGATTAAAGGGATGCACCACCACTGCCCGGCGGTAAAATAGCTCTTTACACAGAGTTGAGGGCAGAAGAGATGCTTCATCCTGGCCTCCACAGACTCTAGCCAGACAGCAAAGGCCCCTGGACTTTCTGGACTCCACTTGTTCTCAGTTTCTGATGACGATTCAATCTCTTTCAGTGTAGCTACACAATAGATTGAGTAGAGATGGTGGGCTGGGGAGATGGCTCAGTGATTAAAGCACTCGTCATGGAGGCATGAGGACTGGAGTTCTGGTCCCCAGAACACATGCATCAGGTAAATGCCAGTTGGGTGTGGCCATCTGCCTAAAATTCTAGTTTTACAAGGCAGAGACAGGATTTTCAGCACTGTCTATCTGGCTGGCAAGACTAGTCATATTGGGGAGCGCTGGTTGAAAGACCCTACCTTTAATACGTAAGGTGGAAGAATAATAGAGGATGATCTTCTCATATCAGCCTTAGGCCTCCACATGCCCATATACATATATGTGTATCATATACAAATTCACCACACATATAAACCACATGTAAAAAGGAAAAATAGAGGATGGGTCTGGTCTCATTCAAGGTGAACTCTTCTTTTCTCCAAGGCAGCTGACATCTTGAGTGTTAATAAAGGACCTTTCCAGCCAGGCATGGTGGCACCTGCCTTTAATCCTAGAACTCAGGAGGCAGGGGCAGAGGCAGGTGGGTTTCTATGAGTCTGAAGCCAGCCTGGTCTACTATATAGAGAGTTCCAGACCAGCCAGAGCAACAAAGTGAGAACCTGTCTCAAATTTTAATGATGGGTGATAAGGAGGAGGGGGGGGAAGAGGTGAAGAGGAGGAGGAAGAAGAAGAAGAAGAAGAAGAAGGAGAAGAAGGAGAAGAAGAAGAAGAAGAAGAAGAAGAAGGAGGAGGAGGAGGAGGAGGAGGAGGAGGAGGAGGAGGAGAAGGAGGAGGAGGAGGAGGAGGAGGAGAAGGAGAAGGAGAAGGAGAAGGAGAAGAAGGAGAAGAAGGAGAAGAAGAAGAAGAAGAAGAAGAAGAAGAAGAAGAAGAAGAAGAAGAAGAAGAAGAAGAAGAAGAAGAAGAAGAAGAATGGACCTTCCCAACTTCACTGTCAGCTCTAGTACCAGAAGGTCTAACCCAGGTCCTGACAGGAGAGAATTTTTCTCTAGACAAAAGAAAAGGGTTTGGAGATTGAATCAACACAGGAGGAAAACCTAATGTGTCTCCTGGGCAGCATATATTTTGGCTTAAAGGAGAACAACTAAGAAGTGTTTGTTTAAGGAGATCATAGCAAAGGCAAAGCGGGACCTCGGCGGCCCTGCAGCTTCTGCCTACATCACTCCTGGTGTAGGAATGACCGTGACCAAGCGTTGATTCAGGCAAATCCCACGGCTCTTTCATACTTATTTATGATGTCACACGGCAGTGAGCCGTACAGTGTTCTGTGAGGCATTTCTCTATTTCTCTGGCATATTTTCTTTTTCTTTCTTTTTTTTCCTTTTGGAACTGAGGATCTTTTTCTGGACTTGCCACACGTAATTTATAAAGACTCTGTGGTTGAATGTCTAAGAATAGCTTCATTGTGCTTTGATTTGACCTGATGAAGCATCGATATGTCTCCAATATTTCCATGTTTTGGAACACTCAAGTGTGAGCAAGGGTGTGGAGAGACTACTAGGGTAGCTCAGTTAGTGTGAATGAGGATAGATTAGAATGCTTGGTTTTCTTTTTCTTTTTAAAGTTTTTGTTTATTTGTCTTTTCAAATAAGGGTTTCTCTGTGTAGTCCTGGCTGTTCTGGAACTCTCTCTGTAGACCAGGCTGGCCTCGAACTCAGAGATCCTCCTTCCTTCCTCTGTCTCCTGAGTGCTGAGATTAAAGGTATGTGCCACCACTGCCAGGCTTCTTAAGATTTTTTTACATCTATTTTTTATTTTATTTTTTTCTGAGTGTGCGTGTGTGTGTGTGTGTGTGTGTGTGTGTGTGTGTGTGTGTACATGTGTGCCACCGTGTGCAACTGAGAATCAATTCTTTCTTGCCACTGGGTGGGTTGCAGGGATAGAACTCAGGCCAGTTTGGCAGGAAGTAGCTTTTTCAGACATCTTGCCAGCTCAGATTTTTCTGGATTTTCAAAAATCTGCAATAAAAGGAGATCCTGATGTGTTATTTCATTTTTAGTAGTAAATAAATGTATATAGGAGAACAGAGAGAGAGAGAGAGAGAGAGAGAGAGGAGTGCTTCTAGCTATCTCTTTCATTACACCTGCATTCATTACCACTTCTTGTTCCCCTTAGCTCGGATCTTAATATTTTTATTTCCATGTTAACTCTCTTTCCTTAGGATCTATTATGGTCAGACTTAGAAAATAACATCAAAGAAAGGGAAAATCTCCTTGCCCTTCAGAAGTTTGTGTCATAGAGGAAATAAGGCCTAGCTATTTATGAGTGCCTGGTGCACCCACACACCCTGTTTCTTCCTACTAGATGATTAAAGGAACTGCCCCAAAAGACACAGTTATTTAGTTGCAAGCAGGCTGGGCCAAGAAAGGCGTGCCCAACTAAGGGCGTCCTGGCCCTCCTGGCAGATCCACCCTCCTAGATAATCAGGTTCTGGAATCCAGGCCTCAGAGAACCCCACAACTTTTCTTATCAGTTAAAATCTGGTCCAATTGAATATCAAAGGCAGCCTTGGGGAAAGCGAGTGATTCAGCAGAAAGGCTTGCCTGCTGAGAAGAAGTCCAGGGAGGCCCCTCTCTGCCTCAGCCCTCTGGATCCCCCCCAGGCAGGTCTCCACCCTTCAACCTTTCACTCACCTCACACACGCACTCTGCCTCCCTCCCAGGCCTACTCCTGAGGGAATTCCCTTTCTGGGTGAGTCCCACACTCAGCCTCACCCCTCTGTACTGATATTACTTCTTTCAATTTGATTAAATTTTCATTATTATTTTTTTTTAGGCAGGGTCTTGTGTAGCACAGAGTACACGAACAGAGTGCTTCTCTTTTGGTAAAGTGCATTTTAGCAAGGCTAATATTCTGCTAGCCTCCCCCTTACACTCATACCTGCCACCCTATGCAACAGCCTTGAACTTGTTAGGTCGAATTGAGGTGATGTTGAATTCTGGATCCTCCTGCCTCCTCCAATACTGGGGTCACAGGCCTGCACCACCAAGCCGAAACTATTATTCTCTGATGCTCCCTGATGTCGCTTTCCTAGGTGACTTCAGGAAGCACCTGGGACAGAATCCTGCATAGTCCGATAGAGCCTGGTGGGCAGGGAGTATATAGTGAAATTGTTCAGGGTAGCAGGGATATGTTTTCAGCAAGACCCCCATTCTAAGGAGGTATGGTAGTATAAGCCACCCTGCCCCCAGCTCTTGAAGGATAACTTTCTCTGGAAATGGGGCTTTGCACAGCTATTAAGTAAGGTGAGAATCAAGCTAAGGGCATATGAGCTGGGGGTAGGCAACAAATAAAACCAGAACATGATCACAACAGGTGAGGAAGAGCACAGGGACACACAGAGAGGACAGCCATGTGAAGTTAGCAAGCTGGGTAGAGAAGGCAGCTCTGTCCTTACACACCAAGGAACACTTGGGGACACTAGACACCAGATGAGGCAAGTGGAGAAGAGGCTTGCTGTCACCTTGGATTTAGACTTCTGGA